>JAOEHY010037305.1:50343-63484 GCA_025447955.1 Psilopsiagon aurifrons
TAATTTGCTGACGCGCCCCTCCCCCCCCCCCCCGCAATGGATTTATGGCAAGTACATCCCAGAGTTCATGGTGCTAATGAGTAGCTTCCCCCCCGTTAGCTTCCTAGGATCTCTCTTTTCTCATGGGATCTTCATAAATGCATTCCCTGAGTATTCATCTCTTGTAGCTGTCAAGATATTTAGCCTCTGATAAGCTTGGGATAGATTTATTACTGCATCAATTCTGCAGAATATGGACTAAGACACAGACAGCCTTTACTGTAATAGAAAGTGCAAACTCAGAAGCAGACTTATGCAACCCAATCTCCTTGATCTTACGTGCTTTTAGAATATATTACTATTTGTAAGCTTTGCCTATGTAAGTCATAGCAAAACCTCAGCTCAGGATATTTAATTGGAGACTGATTGTTTTTCATGCCTACTCTACAGTCCTGCTTCAGCACATTCACTGATACATGGTTAAAATTTCTGTTAAGGCAGCGAACATATACTTAGACTTCTAGAAGACTGCTGGATTGAACAGGGAAATACAGATTACAAGAACAACTATGTCCTGAGAGCACTTAGCAGCAATACATTCAGAGATGCTTGAGCTAGGTGAGGAAAACTAGGCTCCATAGCAAGTGCAGACACATTAACAATGTGGTATGCACACTAAGCAACCTGCCTAGAAGAGTTACCACAGTGCTAGTGCAGCTCTGCACTGCCCAGGGCAATGCACGTTCTGCTTCTGCAGGATGCCAGAGTCATAAAGAAAGCCACTAGGTTTTGATTTCAGGACCTTGGAAGAATGACTGTAAACTCTCTGATATAGTCACCTTACTGGATTTATATGCCGAGTGCAGCTTGATGGTAACTGGTATTTGTAGAAGAAAAAAACCCTAACAACCCTCCTGCTGTTTATATTTCTTTTCCTTTTCTTTTTTGGCTCAATAGCTAAAACTTCACTTGTGAATTTTAGTTTATTTCTAAAGGGGTGCAGTGTTACTTGTGCACACCCAAGTTCCCAAGATCACCTCTGAAGTTTTACGGCAGTCATGATTTCAGTATAATATGTCAACATTTCATTATTTACTGAGACTGAATATGCCAGATGTCTTCATTTAACTTCCATTCATGGAAATATTAAAACCAGTGAAAGGTTAAGCAGGATATTAAAACTTCTCCTCTTCTCAAACACACATGGAGTTCAGACATTTGATTTAATGTTAATTAAAGTAACAAAGATCAGCTGAGCTCCACTGAACTTGTCTGGAGGGTCCTACTGAAGAACAGACACAGAAGAAGGAACATCTAGAAGAGATCTAGCAGTGAAGCAAGCAAGTTGCGCTCCACATAAGACATGAGAACAGACAAGATGATTTTCACAGCAAAAGTCACAAGCTGTATTGTGCCTATTATATAGTATATTGTGCCTATTAATACAGAAATTACTAAACATTAGCAATTTCTACTTCCCAAAGCTCTTATTACTGAAGCATTACAGATTTTCAAGTAAAACCAGAAATGTTTTCATTAAAGAGTCATATAATTTAAAGCTTTACTGACAGGGGAATAAAACAGCAGCTGCATTGAAAAATACAAAGAGCCAAAGCCAGAAGGATGCTTCCCTTTGCATCCATAGCCCTGCATAATATTGGCACTCCAGAAGGGATTGTGCAGTTCTGTTGCAGCCATGGAATAAATTTTCTGTATTCATTGGACTGAGACAAATTCGAAGTAGCTCTGCCATCAATGCACTTAAGTGCATTGCAAAACCAAAACACTTAAACTGTACAAATCAGGCCCGGAGATGCTCCACAGAGCAGCTTGCTTTCAGACTAGGTAGCAATAGACAATGAGTGCTTTTGCCATCCTTTACTTACAGCTTCCAAGAAAACTGTAAAAGCTCTAAAAGGTAAAGCCATTAGTGACAGCAGCAGGAAATACACACAGAAAACTTGGATTTACAGGGACTGGACAAATGGCCCAAGCCGGTCGACTTGCTGAAAGGTGCATGGGGAGATGCCAGGCAATTCCAAGGCACTGTCTCCAATTGTGCTTCAGTTATTTGGCCACTTTCAGCAATTTGTGGTCATAATTTGTATTCATTATCAGAGCCCTCAGAGTGTTCAGCTCATTTTCTAGCATATGTCTTTGCTTAGGAAAAAGCTGTCTAAATATTTTGTCAACTTATACTGCAACTGGCATGAGAACAATTTGGCTTTTTGATTTCCTCCTGTTTTAGTCTTAGAAGACAAGAGATTGAAGGGGTCAGTAGATGTTTGCATTTTTTTTTCCCTAGCAGCATTTCTGTATCAAATTACAAGTGCTTATTATACATTTATGTTTTATCCTTAACAACCACCACAAAAGAGGCATGGACTATGCCTAAAGTATAACACATACTAATGTTCATTTAAAGAACTAGGAAAAAAAACCCCACACCACCTTACACTTACATAACTATATTTGCATAGCAATTCACAAGCCTTTTGTACTGTGATTTTTCTAGGGGTCATTAAATCATCAACATATGATTCACTTGTATGCACCACCATGAATGGAAAGCAGTCACTCAATTTTATGATCTAAAAGTTTGCCCTCCTGTATTTCAATTATATGGCACTTGGACCCAGCAAACTTGTCTGTTGGCATATTGAGATCCTGTGACTGTTTCATGAAATCAATTACCCCAACATTATTTACGAAGATATCATTGTCCCTAATAAAACATGCACTCACATTTTAAGATAATAACAGGAAAGTTCAAAAGGACTCCTGTGGATACACAAAAGAAGTATAGGATTTATGAGAAACTAATGTGAGGAAAAGATGTTTATTTAAGTACCATAAGATATTAGCTTGTCAGCTATCGCATATAACATGACTAAATTTAATCAAAAGAATAGCTCATAGTGTTTTGTTAATTTACAGAAAGAAGCAGTGTTCAGATGATAGAACAGGTATTTTAAACAAGCCAAATGCAGCAGCTGGAAAAAAATTTCACTTAAAAATAGGTAAGAGCATACACTGTTCCTGTGAAGCATTAGTAATCACAACAAATAGCGTACTAGGTTACTACAATAACACCCCCCCATGTTCTGCTAGGATACATTTAGCAATATTTTTGCATTGTCCTCACATTACTACAGAATATCAATGTTTTGTCTCTCTGTCTTGAGAATAAGTAGCACTAGAAGGCAACATTTGTTGTTCGATGCCTTGCGGAAATCCTACTAGCTTTAAATGTAGCATCTAAGTACCATTTAAGCAGTACCATCTAAGCAGTACCATCTAAGAAGCCAGGAAGGCTGGTTAAATTTGCAACTTCCATTAAGAAGGAAAACTGAATCAGCAGCATAATCTCTCTCTGAAAAAGAATTGGGTGTACACTCATGTTTTCAAGTAAAAAAAAAAAAAAAAAAATCATCCAGTATGACAAACAGAGTTTCCAAAAATCCAAGTATTTTAGATAGTTTTTTGTCTAAATAAAACTAGGCAGCCCAAGCTCCAAGCAGGTATATACTAGTCCTCATTCTAAGAGCCTCAGCTGCTCCAGGAAAGATAAGGACATTCTACAAAAGTCCTCTCAAAGTTAGGGCAAGTGCTATCAGGGAACATAAAATCCCAAACATCCCCACTTCAACCCAAAGGTGTCAGGCCTATCAACCTTATCAGTCCCCAAAATGCACAGCAGAGAACCAGCAGGTCCCATGAGTCTTAACTTAAGATGGGGTTATTTGCGCTTCCATTTCGATTCTAGAAACAGGATTACGGAAGACTTACAGTATTCTGGTGAAGAAGCTACAAATACTCAAAATCTATGCTTTTGGCACCCTGCAAGACAAGCAGGCAAGTTTCTGACAGATACATGACAGATCATCAGTGGAAGTGTGTTAAAATAGATACATTTTTGCTTCACTAAGTCAGTATTTTTCAAATAAACCCCCACTATTTGATTTCAAATTTTCCAAGCCACCTACTTAGAGTATCAGAATCACAATTTTGCTGTATCACAAGTATCTTTGTCTCCAACTCTTCCACAGATATAATTTGGCAGTTTCACATCAGCTCTCACTAAACTACCTTTCTAGTAGGAACTATATTGACCCAGGTAGTTACCAAACAGTGCCAACAGATTCACACATTACAAACTGAAATCCAGATGTTACTTACATGAAGAAAGTATTTCCTCCCAGTCTCACAAAATAGATGGTGTCACCTTTTCAGCAAAGAAAAAGCAATTCTGCAGAGGCTTAGAAGAGTTTCCCAGTGGTCATCTTGAATCTGTTTTCCAATTTTGCACATTAAGAGTTCTGTGCTCTCTCAAATGTTTGCTGCCTCCCCCACAAGTGAGCCTGTAATTGCAATTAGAGCCAACACCTTCCACCTGGAACAGAAATCCTCTGAAATGCACAGCTGCTTTGCTCTCCATAATCCAGTCCATCCTAAGGGCTCTCTCATCTTCTCTTCTAATCTTAACTTGTCTCACAAGAGAAGATACAAATACCTGGCATAACATATAAATTCCCTTGCCAATTTAGAAACAATATTTTTTTGGTTTATCATCTTCTACCCAGCAGCTGCTTAATTTTGAGATTTTGGTTTGAGGGTGTTTGTTTTCATTCTCCCACTCTCTAAATTAACAATAACTGAAAATTTGATTCAAAAGGTCATTCTGGAAGACTTATATAGTCTTTCAAGAGTAGAGTTCAGTCTTTAATACGTAGGAATTATGGTTGAGTCCCTAATATCTAGTATAACTTTGAATCTTCAAGTGTTCAAGTCCTTTACCTCTGCCTGCTCCCTGTATCAAAAGTCCACAATCATGCCCCAGCATTCACAGATCCTCTCTTCATACAGACTTGTGTTGCCACCAATTTTAAGATAAGACACATTATGATAAAGCTGGGTTCTCTTTGAGTTTTCAACCTTTAGAGTTGGGTGCCTGACTTTCTGGACTGACTGATTTTGGACACTCCCTACAAGAAGGGAATGTGTGTGTCAAACTATTTCTTACAAAACCAACGTACTTGAAGAAGGGGTCCATGCCATTCCTCTGTAACTTGTGATCTAGCTATTATTGTATAAACAATCTCCTAAAACATGAAGAAATCTCCCAAACAGTGGCTAAAATGGTGGTCACAGTTCACATTTTTATCCCCTGCATACAGACCTGGTTATCAGACACAGGAACAGGTGATTACTAGTTAATTAAACCACAAGCAGCAGCATGTTGTGCACAGAGACTTTTCCCAGCTAGTTAAGATGCTGCTGACATTGGTCTTTTACTCCCAGTTGCCTACGGGCTCCCTAATTAGACTCTCTTCCCCATCATTCACAGCACTAACTAGTCACACAGGTAACAGCATGTTTAAACTACTTTGCTGAGGTCTAATTATTGCATTTGATGACATATGCATGATGCTATTTCATGCTGTTATGAAACATTAATTGCTTTTTGTTTTATAGAACTTATATTCAAGAGTGGAAAAAGCCCCAATGCTTTCTCTCCCCCCATCAAAAAAAAAGGATTTTCCCCACTATCACTAAGCTGGCAAAACCAAAGTGCCTCAGTTCTCTACCACATTTGCTACACTGTCTTGGGCTGAAATTTTCTAACACAAGCTTCAGCCATCTAGATAACTTGCAGATATCTAGTGGCCAAACCTTTATCTTCTACTGAAAGTTCTTGATTTGGTTGGAAGAACTGAATGGAGGATAAGTCTTGGTCTTCTGAGAACAAATGAACACATCACCTCAGTTAACAACTGGCAAGTACCTTGGGTATGCCTTGCTTGGAAACTATACTAACACAATGAAATACATTAAGCTGTTTTTCCAAATAAATGGGAGTTAATCTCCTCCTCAAAAAACTGAAGTTTATGCACATACATTGCAAAACCACATGTTAAATAATGGATTCCTGTATCAGTATAAATACTGCTTCTTGGTTTCCTAAAGAGCTGTGTCTTACTGAGGTGCAGAAGTAAAAATGGGCAGCTTTGATATTTCACAGAGGAATTTTCACTGCATCAGTGTCAGCCCTCCTATCTTGTCTTTTACAGCTCTTGTCCTACTGCAGTTGCTTCAGCTTCTCACCACATCTCAGCAAGTAGCCCCAGGGAAGCAAGGAATTAGTTAAGGTTCTGAACCATGGTTCAAACAGCAAACAGCAAAGCCGAACGATGCAAAAATTGAGGAAGACAAAAGATTTACACAGGTGTGGTGGTACAGTCTAGAACAGGACCTCCTGACCCCCAGTCCAGAGTATGAACCAAACATTACATATTGTATACTATTCATATTTACCATGAATACCATGTTTTATTTTTAAATAGAATATAATCAATATTAAGGACTCTAATAGCACTATTACCTCTATACGTGTATTATAGCTTGTTTCAATAAGTAAATATTATGCAGAAGATACTGTCCCTACTGAAGACAATAATTTGGAGGATGGGTTTAAATAAATTATAAATAACATTAAAATTGTTGGTGAGCAGTTCAACAAGAAATTTGTTTCCTCCCCACATACCAAGGTTATGAGGAGTAATGTCAGCATCCATCAAGCAATATTTCTTGGATGGTAACTGGAGGAACAAGGGAATGAAAGCACAGGGCTCACCAACAGCTCAGCAAGACACTTTGTAAATACGAAATTTTCATTGTGTTCTCGGGCTGGCTTTACTTGGCAAATGCACTGTTTTCATCCCTGGGAAAGTGAAATCTTAAATATTTACAGTTGACTCACAAATGACCAACACCTAAACAGATGACACTGAAATAAAATGGTAAATTACATAATTTGAGAAATTAAAATACCACTTTAACTTCTTTCCAACTACACACGTGACATTTTCCTGGATTTTCTCTGGAATAGGAATTATAATAAAAGTAAGTAAGAAGAAAGATTTATCAAAATAATTCTGTATGTTTCTCCTGAAAAATACATACATGTTACTTGAAGCCCCCTAAAACTCTTTGGCTAAAAAGAATTATTATAAGACCCATACCCCATTTTGTCCATCACCTTCGGCTACTCAAATCAAAAGGACAGAAGTACTACTATTTATCACATCCTTCCATGTCTCACCAAAAAAAAAAAAGTAATTTTTCTCTCCTAAAACATAAGTAACAATTTTCTTTATCCCACATACTGGTCATTCTCTTCAGAGCGGTTGCTATCTTATGTCACTCCCCCTGAGAGCTGATAATTAAATGATAAGAGAGAAATGTTTACTTCCGGGGAGAGTTTGTGCAATAGCTGCCATTTGGGCCAAAAAAATAAAAGAAAGAGAAGAAAATCCATGGTCTTAAGAGGAGGATATATTCCTCAAACAATTTCAGACAGCACCACTCTACTAGGCAAGTATCTAACTATTTAAATATTACAAGAGATTTATTATGTGTGCATAGTATACCCATTCAAAGCTAGCTCAGCTGCCTACTTTTCCTAGATCACTTTAATTAGGGACAGACAACAAGTCCAGGCTCAGCTACAAAGAACGAACATCTCAGAACATGTACCAGTATGCACTGTGCAAGGTATTCCTTTCAGACATGGAGAAATTCTTGTCATACTGAAATCAGGATGAACTTCAGGAATTGACTCCAACAAGGTCAGGATTTCAGTGCTCTGTTTTCAGCAACTCAATTTCTACTTCCTTCTCATTTGTATAAAGGAGATAATGGAAGTATGATTCACTCCAGCATCATACCAAATTATAGGAATTCCTATATAGTTATTACAGGGAAGAAAACCCAAGAATTTGTGCATATAATAATCCCTCTCCCTTGACTTGCCTGTTCAGGGGAAGGAATAAGAAAGCACAAAGAGTCTGAGCACTTGTGCTCTCTGCGCAAAGCCTGTTGGTGTACTCTCTGCAATAATCTCGACCTCAGTAATGCATGGAAATAATGAATAGGAAGACAAATCAACTGTAAAGAGACACCTTGATCTCTGCTTAAAGATGAAGAGGGAACACGCTTTTGGAAAATTAAGTACTGATACTATGAAAAAGAAATACTTGTCAGCACACTGACACATATATACATTTAAATATTGTATTTAAGAATATGCATTAATTGCCACAAAGTAAAGAGAGTTTAATATTCCAAGAATGAAAATGAAAGGGAAGATACATACAACACCTTTGGAAATGGATCCTTAGACAATAGAGATTATTGTAGTTTTGCAACTGAAGAATTATCATCCAAGGCATTTATTTCTAAGATAAAGTAGATAAACCAGTGACAGGTATACCTCGCAGGAAACATCTGGAATATTTACCTTCAGGGTTAAGATCCAATCTATAAGGCTTTCGTAACAAAAAAAAAAAACCCCAAAACAAAAAAACCCACCATCAAACAACAAAGAGGAGTGTTTCTCAAGCAAATAGAAAAAGGCTAGAAAGTGTAATTATACTGGAACACATATAAAACCTGTGTGCTTTGAAAATAGATGGAATAAAGTAGGCTTAGAGTGGTTGGAAAGAAGTAGAACAACATTGCAACTGTAAAAAAAAAAAAAAAAAGGAGAATAAATGAAAAAAAGGTGTTAGGTAACCAGACCAGGGTTAAATAACCCACATGGATTCATTCTTTAGTACATGTTGTAATTCTGCTAAATTTAAAGTATTGGACAAAATGTTACTGACTCTTCTCATGTCTCTTTTCCAAGTGGGGAAAAAATAATAATCCTATTACTAATTCCAGTACTACACAAAAAAAATCTTGTTTCATTCAGAAGTAATTCAGGATGTTGCTCAGCCTTGGTAGGGATTGTTATTTGCAGGATTTTCCCACAGAAGAGTGAAAAAGAAAAATATTTTGTGTGAAGAATTTAAAATTTGGAAAGAGTGGATTTATTTTGGAACAAAATCAATTTAAAAGACTTAAAACCTTTGCAAAACAGATCTTCCATTCTCTTCCAAGGTGGATTAGTAATATCCCTGGAGACATGCAAGAACTCCAGCCAGAGGCAAACCATGTTGGGACAGAGAGAAGAGATGTTAAAAAGAAACGCTGCCATCCCACTTCAAATAAGAAAGTCTTTATTGGGAGAATTTTGGTTTAGGAAGAACAGATAGGGACAGATGAGAACTCTTAACAACTAGACCACCACTTGAGTAAGCAAACCTTATGAAACAAGCCAGAAGGCGTGACTCAAGGAGAAAGTACAGAGAGGAAAAATTTCTCCATGTATCAGATGTCAGAATTAAAGTGTCACATACGCTGAGGGAAGAAAGAGTACTGAGAAACATTTCTTCTGAAAGTATTTCCACTGAAGAGCAGAATGGCAACCAAGTTCATAACCTCACCAACAGCAATTTACACAATGCAATCAATAATGCCAGTTTTCTTTGATGAAAAAAGCAAATTAAATCCCTGATGAACAGAAGCCTTCCTCAGACTGTAATCTAGACAATCTGTGAAGTAAGACTAAATGCCACTGCTCTGCTGACTAGAGCACTCCTCTCCTGCTAGCTTACATCCCCAGTATGAGATATAGTCAATTAACAAGTTGTCATATTTTTTTCAAATCTACTAATTATGCCCGATGCTTACGAACAGCACAGGCCGCAGTTTAATTCTCTAATAGAGTACTAAAAGTGCTCCTCTCTACCCCCCAAACACTTAATTGTACATAAGAAGTTCTATTGCTGCCTCGGGATTTCTCTGTAGATTCCTGACTGAAATCCTTTCCTTTGCAGTCAGGTTGAGGGTCTTTCCAATCCAAATTTCTTGACTGTAAAGGAGAAGGAAACAGATATCATTAGCTTTAAATTCTGAGAATATCCCAGCAGCACTGAATGTACAGCAAGTAGGGAAGCAAGTCCTGAAAAAACAGACAGCACAAAATCAAATAAAATTAACATGTGGACATTGACTCTCCATAAGGTGCTCTGAATTGTTTTGCAATAAGAAAGCATTTGATTTCTATACTGATGAAAACTCCAGCTATTAGAGGTTGCCTATAATAAACATCTTGTAACATTCCTTAAGCCAATGAATCCCTAAACAATATCCAATTTCCAGAGTATTATGGAAATCTTTTAAATCTCTTACTGAGCTTAGCAATTGCCACACACAGCTGCCTACAAAACACCTGCTCAGGAAGCTCACATGAATGTCAACATATGGCAAAATAAGAACAGTTTTGCTCAGACTGTGTGACTGGACAAGGTCCTGAGGTACCCAGGCTAAATCTGAACTCGCATCTAACTTCAAAAAAGCCCTTTGTTGAAGCAGGCACTTGGACCAGATGACCTCCAAGGTCTCTTCCAACCTAAATAGCTCTAAGATTCTGTGTAAATAAATAAACAAATAAGCGTATATATATTCCCAGGAATGACTTTTACAATACGATGTTTCTCTATGCCTTCCACAAGATTCAGAATATTTGAAAACCAGGCCGCTTATCCAGTTGCCTAAAGCTGGTCTCTACAGAATTATGCTGAAATATTGAGTAATAACATGTATTTTTAATAGTTTGCTTCTGCTAGCCATTTGCTAAGAACTGTGTCTTCACCAAAAGAAAAAGGCCCTAGGGAGGTTTTTAAATATAAATTACATGGCATTATTAGGTCATCGCCATATGAAAGCCTCCAAATAAAAAACCTCTTAAGAAACCATCACTGGATTTCATAAACCTTCCTAGTGAACAAGCAGCTAAGTAGAATATAAGCAATTATTTAATGCAGTTGAAGTAAATCCAATGTTTACTGCCAACAAGTAAGCATTCAAATTCTGCTTTTCAAGGTGTGTCTCTCAGAAGGAGCAGCTGAAGACACTCTACAGTTATAAGAAAAAACAAACCAAACCAAACCAGCTTAACCTCCAGACACTACAGCCTACTTTGAAAATATTTATAAATAGGGAAACTACATAAGAGCAACAAATTTATTGTTTCAAGATTTCTGGTCTGAAAAATCTAATAAGAAAGACTAATGGTCAGGAGTGAACTAACTGCACAATCTTTCCAGGAGAAAAGCATGCACTTTTCAAGACAATACATGCAAACACATCTGAAGAATGAAATCTGCAATGTGATACTGTCAGGGGCTTATCCCACATCTCTAGGTAGAAAAAAAAGCACAACTACTGCTAATACTCATCCTCCAACTTCCAAGTAAACTCTTGGGTTTTCCTTATTTCAGACCTAAGACTCTAGTATCCAACCTGTTTTCCAGTACCACTGAATCATCAACTCAGTATGTGCTTGCAGCCCAGAAACCCAACCATATTCTGGGCTGCATTCCCAGAGGACAGTTGAGAGATGGGATTCTCCCTCTCTACTCTGCTCTGGGGAGAACCCCCTATAGTCCTGCATCCAGGTCTGGGGCAACAGCACAAGAGGGACATGTAGCTGCTGTCATGAGTCCAGAGAAGGCCACAGAAATGCTGCAAGGGCTGGAGCAGCTCTGCTCTGGAGCCAGGCTGAGAGAGCTGGGCTGGTTCAGCCTGGAGAAAACAAGGCTCCAGGAGACCTTCCAGCAGCTCCAGTGCCTAAAGCGGCTACAGGAAACCTGGAGAGGAGTTTTGGACAAGGGCCTGTAGGGACAGGACAAAGGCAATGGCTTTAAACTGACAGATGGGAGACTGAGATTAGATACAATAAAGAAATTCTTTACTATGAAGGTGCTGAGGTGCTGGCACAGGGTGCTCAGAAAAGCTGCAGCTGTTCCATCCCTGGCAGTGTTCAAGGCCAGGATGGGCAGGGCTTGGAACAACCCGGTCTAGTGGAAGGCATCCCTGCCTATGGCATGGGGTTGGAACTGGATGAACTTCAAGGTTCTTTCCAACCCAAACCATTCTATGATACTATTCTATGATCAACTTCCTCCCAGATACTGTTTCAGGACAGCAGGGAGCAGGTTCACCTTGTGAAAGCAAGTAATCCTGATCTGCATGAACCATGCAAAAGCCATTTTTGGGGTCTCCCTGAAAAACAGTAATAGTTCCAAAAGAGTAATTTCCATAAGACTTCTCTTCAGAGGTACCATATATATATATAAAACCCCATTTTGATATTTGATTATAACTAAAATACATTATTCAATAATACATTGTTTAACACTTAGAAGGTAGTATGAAAAGTATCCTTTGAAAAATAAAAACATAGAATCATAGAAAAGTTAGGGTTGGAAAGGACCTTAAGATCATCCAGTTCCAGCCCCCCTGCCATGGGCAGGGACACCTCCCACTAGACTATATCACCCAAGGCTATGTCCAACCTGGCCTTGAACACTGCCAGGGATGGAGCATTCACAACTTCCCTGAGCAACCCATTCCAGTGCCTCACCACCCTTACATGAAAGAATTTCTTCCTCATCTCCAATCTAAACTTCCCCTGTTTAAGTCTGAACCCGTTACCCCTTGTCCTCTCACTACAGTCCCTAACGAAGAGTCAGAAAAAAGGAAGAAGAATGGACCAGTGCCATACAATATTTGGAGGACAGGTGAAGGAGTAACAAAGGAAGAGAGGCATGGCATGGCTAAGGGATATACTGAACAAGACACTGTAGTTTAGATGGACCATTTTTATGATTTCCCTTGAGGTGGTTAATGAAAACGCTGGTGGAATTCATAATGAATTCAGGTCCTGGCCTAAATAATTTGGATTGTGGACTATTAAGAGACAGATTTCTGTGTTAAGCTATGCAGGCCAGCTAGAAAGCAGCCAGCAACAGCAGAAGAAGCTTTATCACGTTTCTCTTCATTGCAACTCATTTCTGAGTAACAAATGCTGCTAAATCTGAAGTTAACAACACAAAGCTCAACAGAGTTATTAACAGCTTGGCAGTAGAGCCACAACTCCCCAGAAGCCTGGAAGGCACATGAAAAACATTTAAACTGCTGCTTCTCTCTTTGTCTACAAGCAGTGGGTGAAACCAGGAACAAAAAATAACGGGAGTGGTGTTATTTTGACAATAGTTGACTCTGAAGCACTTGATGATTTGAATAGCTTCCAGTTAACTTGGCAGAAGCAGCTGAATTGAGCCTGTTACAGAAACTTGAAGAGAACTGCATTCCATGTAAAAGGAAAGGTGAGACACACATGTTTTCATATGGAGAATACAAAGAGTACAAAAGCCTGTCTTGCAATTTTGCAGGTCTTAACTGAGTTCTTTGTAAGAAACCAGATGGATCT
>JAOEHY010037307.1:0-12393 GCA_025447955.1 Psilopsiagon aurifrons
TCCCTCCAGTGTATCGACCGAACCACCCAGCTTGGTGTCATCAGCAAACTTGCTGAGGGCGCACTCAATCCCACTGTTCATGTCACCAACAAAGATGCTGAACAAGACTGATCCCAACACTGATCCCTGGTTCAGCCTGAAGAAGAGAAAGCTCCTTAAGGGAAGACCTTAGAGCACCTCCAGTACCTGAAGGGGCTACAGGAAACCTGGAGAGGGGCTTTGGACAAGGGCCTGTAGGGACAGGACAGGGGAATGGCTTTAACTACCAGAGGGGAGACTGAGATGAGCTCTTGGGCAGAAGGTGTTCCCTGTGAGAGTGCTGAGGTGCTGGCACAGGGTGCCCAGAGAAACTGTGGCTGCCCCATCCCTGCAGTGCTCAAGGCCAGGTTGGACACAGGGGCTTGGAGCATCCTGCTCCTGTGGAAGGTGTCCCTGCCTGTGGCAGGGGTTGGAGCCGGATGAGCTTTAAGGTCCCTAAAACAAACCAGTCTGGGATTCTATGAACTTCTTTTTACACATTTAAAACCAGGATTTATGGCTCCAATTAAGGTGTTCATTGGTAAGATCCCCACAGTGATCCTGTGAAGCCTGGCAGCCCC
The DNA here is from genome assembly GCA_025447955.1 of Psilopsiagon aurifrons. NCBI lineage: Eukaryota > Metazoa > Chordata > Aves > Psittaciformes > Psittacidae > Psilopsiagon > Psilopsiagon aurifrons. Next base: position 600 of record JAOEHY010037307.1, read on the forward strand.
TTGTGCCATCCTCAAGCCTGACACTCCCATCTCTGTGCCCAGCAACACTGCCACTGTGATGGCAGTGGAACCTTCCCCATCATCTCCACTAGCATGGGCCAAGACCCCCCATGCATGCCAGGGTGTGCATGTCCCCACACCCTCTGTTCCCTGTGATTTCTGCACACACTCATATGCCCCATGTGCTTGTTGTGCACACATTCTTGTTGAGCCTGCACCCCCTGCTCCTCCTGCTCTCTCTCCGTATGCCTGCTGCACCTCTGGCCTGGCAGCACCTTGCACTTGCACCCCCTTCTTGCTCCATAGCATCCATAAACCATCCCCAGCCTCGTGGTCACACCAAGCATATACTTTATTGAGAGACCAAGTGGGTGATGACAAGGCGGTGAGGGGAGAGAACCTGGAACCAGGGTTTGGGCAAGTGGCAGCTGCTCAGGGCTCCTCCTGGTCTTGGAGTTAGGAGATAAATACCGGGACATTGAGCGCATGGAGTCACCGTCACATTGAGCGCTGGGCGGATGGACACATGGGGCCGGCAAGCAAAGGAAACCACCACCAGGCACAGCAGCGAGGGGTGAGGGTGGCCACCTTCCCTCTGCCACGTTGGCCAGGCTCCAGCACTGCCTTGAGCCTGCCTCTCGCTGGGCAAGTACAGCACAAGCAGGGGGTCCTGCGCCCCCCAGCCAAGGGTCCTGCACCCCATGGACGGTGCGATAGTGGTGGGCAGGGGCTGGGGGCACCGGCAGAGGGACTGGGGGAGGAGGGGCCATCCCAGGGTCCCCCCAGGGGTCATGGAGGTTCAGGGGTGTTCTTAGGGGGCTGTTCCAGGGGTGGGAGGTGCCACTGTCGTTATGCAGGGGGACACCATGGACTGGGGGTGGTTCATGGCTGGAGGTGCTCACCTCAGCCCTCCAATTATCCTCCCCAAGCCCCATTCACCTCCTTGAGCCCCCACAACCCCATTCACCCCCAGTGTCCCCATTCCTGTGGTGCGGGCACAGCTGGTCCCCGCTCCTGTGGCCCCCTCTCAGGCTGGCTTCACTCATGCGGGGGGGGCAGCTTCTGCCCCAGTGCCATGGTTTGGCTGCGGCACCCCTGTGGTTGGGGTGGTGCTGGGGCCACCCCCGATACACAGTCATGGTGCATGGCTGGGCCCCTGGCCCCCCAAGAAGCAGTGAGGATGGGGGGGGAGCCCGTGGGGCTGGAACATGTGCAGGGGGGGCCAAGGCAACTGATTGGGGGTCAGACAGAGTCTCTGGCCGTCTGTGGGGCTGAGGGGGGGGCAGAAGCAGGAAAGGCAGCAGCTGCCCCCTTACTCCAGGTAGATGTCTTCTGTGGGGCAGGCGTACTCCAGGTGCTCCTGGTAATATTCCTGAAACGCTCGGCTGTGAGGATGGGAACAATGGGGGGGCTCAGGGATGAGATGTGACCTGGACCCCAGCTCCACAACTGCCTGCACCCCAACCCCCTGCACTCCCAGGCTCCCTGTATCCATACCTGCTGCATCCCTAGACCCCATGCACCCCCAGCACTGCCATGGCCAGAGCAGATGCACCGTGACCTTGGCACCCAGAACCCTTGCACACCCAGCACCATAACCCACCACACCTCCAGCCCCAGCACAGCCAGCATCCTAACACACAGACCTCTGCAACCCAATCCTCAGCACCCAGCCCCGCCCCTGCATCCAGAAGCCCAGCACCCCCAAGACTCCCTGTATCCAAACCTCCAGCATCCCTACCCCCTGCTCTCAGCCTTGGCACAGCCAGCACCCTTCACCCCAACCCCCAGCACCCCAGCTCCTTGCATCCAGACCCCCAGCACCCCCAGCCGCAGTATGCCCCATGCAGCAGTCCCCATCCCCATCTTACCCGACGCACTCAGCCACGTGCCGCATGGATTCCTGGGAGACGAATACGTGGCAGGCAAAGCGGCTCAGCACCGGGTGCTTGGTAATGAACCCGAAGTAGCTGCAGTGGGGAAGCAGGGTGAGGGGGGGACACCCCACTCCTGCCCCTTGGGGGGCACTGGGACAGCCCCACTGGGATAGAACAGGCCAGAAGGACCCAGTGCGGAACCACAGGAGTGTGTGTGCCACAGGCTGGGTTGGGAGGGGTTGTTGGGGGGGTCCACTGGGGCTGGCTGCCTGGGGGGGCCTGTGGGGGTCTCACCAGCTGTTCCTGGGATGGCACCCACAGAAGGAGATGTTCTTCATCTGGAAGAAGTGGCTGCAGCGCTCAAACTGCAAGAGAGAAGCCACCGAGGTGTGGGTGCCCTGCTCAGGCACAGGGGCTGCCTGGCACCCCGCAGCCGTGCCCCTCACCTCCTCGTCCTGGCTGTACTCCGTGATGGTCAGAATGAGCTTGATGCCCTGCAGCGTGATCTCCAGGTCACAGCTGGCTGGCGGGCGCAGATGCACTGTCAGCTTCCTGGTGGTGGCAATCTGGGGGTGCAGGTGGGGGCCATGAGGCTGAGGCCCCGCCGATGTGGGGAGCCAGGAATCATGCCACTACCACTATCACCCACCCTGGGGCTCACCTTCTGCATGGCAGCGCAGAGGATGCCATTGCCCTGGTGGTATGGCACCTCCACTGAGCCCAGGAACTGCACGTTGAACCGCTCCACCCAACACGGGTTCCTCTTGAGGCCTGCACGGCGAGACAGGACAAGGAGACGGCGCACCAAGACCCCCACATCCCCCGACACTCCCCACAGCCCCTGCAGGCTCCTACCAATGGAATCTCTGGCTTGGCCAACAACCTCATGGGCATAGAAGGCTGGGAAGATGCCCCTCTCTCCTGTCCGCATGTTGTAGCCCCGGTACCAGTAGTCATCCTCCTCCAGTTCCACCAGGATGGGGTCATCCACATCCAGCTCCAGCTCATCCTCGTGGCGTGGGATGAACCTGAGGGAAGCACAGTGGAAAGGATGATGTGGACAGAGCCATGGGAAAGAGGGTCCTGAAAGCCCCATGGTGACTGTGCCCATCACCAGGGTGTCTGGGCTCACTGCTCACCTGAAGACGGCCCGGTGGGTTTGCTCCCGCTCCTCCCCATTCACCGTGCAGGAGAACAGCCCGAAGGACTCTGTGCCTGCAGAGGAGGAGCAGTAGGCTGCCATAGGGTGAGAAAGCAGCTCCCGCCCCATGGCACGGGAGGCATCCCCACCTCTGCCCACCCCAGGGGGCTGCAGCACCCTCAGGATGACAGGAGGAGACCAGCCATCACTCATAGGCTCAGGCTCTTTCCTGGGGGGTCCCACCTGAAACCCCTCACCGGCAGTCCAGGCCAGAGGACCCCATAGGGCAAAGGGAAGTTGAGGATCAGCCACACAGAGAAACCTTGTGGCCCCACGGTGGAGAGCCCGCGGCCTTCTGGTCAAGCCCCACACCCCCTGCAGCTGCCCTACCCCACCTCCAGCGCTACGCCATGCTGTGCCACACAGGGATGATGCCATGGCCAGGATGGCTGAGGCGAGATGGTGCAGGGCAGCCAGCGTGCCAACAGCATGCAGAGCAGTCCAGGACACCATGGCATGGCATGGAATGGCACAGTGTGGCACAGCATGACACACATCACTTACTGGAGGAGCGGGAGGTGCTGTTGACAAAGACGTTGAGGAACTTCTTGGAGAACTGCAGGTCAGCCTCAGGGGATGAGTCCTCAGAGGAGCTGTGGCCACTGGGGGCTACCAGCCCATCCCCGAAGGCCGCCTCGTCCTCCAGATCACAGCGATCGCAGGCACGGAGCAGGTCACTGTCATCACTCAGCACCGAGGTGCAGCGCCGCAGGCTCACCAGCTCCAGCTGCGTGTGCTCATCCACCACCAGCGTGTACTTCACAGAGTCATAGGCCAGGGACTCATCCAGCGCCCGTGGCTCCAGCACCCCAGGGTCAGGCGGCAGGGGGTCCTTGGCGAAGGGTGAGCCCTTCAGATAGGGTGCCTCATCCTCATCTGTCGAGTAGGCCATGGTGAAGCCACGGTTGGTCTTGGCAGTGGAGACGTCCAGATCGGGTGGGCCAGTGCTGGGGCTCTGCCCCCGGGGCCCTAACCGGATGTCATCGATCATGTCGTCAGCCTCCAGGACGCCCGAGTCCAGGTCCCTGTCGATGGCCCAGTCTCCTGGGCTGTCAGCCGGCGATTTAGCAGTGGGGCATTGCTCCCCAGTGCCAGGTGAGGCACGTGGAGGGCTGTGGCAGCCAAAGGTGGCCAGGACCTCAGAGGAGCCCAAGCTGCCAAGGGTGACAGGGCAGCCCGGGAAGACAGGCGCAATGGTGTCGTTCGTAGGGTTGCTCAGGAAGAGGAAGGGGCCCGGGTCACTGGCAGACAGCTCTGGCACCGGCTCCATCGTGGTGGCAGCCAGAGCCCGCTCATCGTCCTCAGCATGCTGCAGGGAGCTGCGCAGTGTCTCCATGTCCACCAGCTCAATGGCGCGCTGGCAGCGGGGCAGCACAGCTGTGTCCCCCGGGGAGGCCCGTGAGCTGGGGTCCCCATCCAGTGCCTCACTCAGGATTTCGGGCTCCAGGTCAGAGGCTGGCGAGATGGTGTCGCAGAGCGAGTGGGTCTGCTGGAAGCACTCGTCTGGGCATTTGATGGGGTAAGAGCCCTCCGAGATCATTTTGTTGACGAGGTTGCTGAGCAGCCATGGCGAGTCTGAGTCCTCACTCAGGTCCGGCTCCGACTCTGAGTCGGAGTCGTACTCGCTGTTGTCTTCCTCATCTGCCTCAGGCATCAGCTTGGGCCCCACAGGCAGGTAGAAGGAGCGCCGGATGCTCTCCAGGCTGTGGTCTGGGTCAATCTTCAGATCGAGGGGACTGGAGGTGGAGACATCAGTCTGGCCAGCAGGGACAGAGGAGTCCTCTGGGTTCAGGCTGTCATAGTATCCCTCCATCTTCAGCTCAGCCAGGCTCTCCCGCCGCACCACACCATGCTCTGGGATCTCCATCTCCAGGGTCTCCTCCTCCTCCTCCTTGCCCTTGTCCAGCAGCAGGGAGTCCTTGATGCCCATCAAGCCAGGGGCCTCCAGCTCCGTCTCCAGCTCCGCCTCCGAGGTGGGCGAACTGGCTTCCTCAATGGAGTTGGTGAGGTGGGAGGACCTGCCACTGCTGCTGTCGCTGCTCAGGTCCAGCTCTGTCTCTGAGATGGAGGAGATCATGTTGCTGACCAGGCGCCCACCAGCAAAGGCTGCCTCGATCTCCCCTTCCACATCCGAGTCGGAGCCAGGTGAGCTCAGGTCTTCTCCATGCCGGCCACCAGGCAGGAAGGGTTTGGTGGTCCTGCTGGTGAGGTCAGCCTCAATGCCAGGGTCTGAGGAGGGTGAAGTGGTCTCCGAGGAGCCTGAGGGGTGCCCACGCACGCTGGCAGCCCGGCCAGACTGAGCGCCCTCCCCATCGGAGCTGAGCGGCTCCGCTGGCCTCACAACACACACGTAGGCACCGGAGCACCCATCATGATGCTCAGCCACGGCCACTGGCTCCTCCTGCGGCCGTGGGGAGCTGGGCTGCTGGCAGGGGGCTGTGGGGGACCTTGGGCTCCCCCCTTTGCCAGGCACCAGTCTCTCCCGGGCACCAGATGCTTGGTGCCTTGGTGAGACACGGCAGCCTTCGGCGAGCAATGGCGAGACCGCGGCGGGGCCAGGAGGAGCCACAGGCCCTGTTGGAGAGAGACACTGTTTAGGGGGTGGCTGGTGGAGGCACAACGGGGAGTGCGGAGCTTGGAGCACAGCGGAGATGAGATTCATGTTATGATCTGCCCCGGCTCTCAGGGCTGATGGGTTACCATGTGCCAGGGACTCGTGGCTGTTGCCTTGCGAGTCCAAGGGGCTGGGCTGCAGCGGGGTGGCGGCCTGCCCAGCCCCTGCACTCGGCCCCTTCGGGCTTTCCAAGCAGGGTCCCTCTTGGATGCAGGCGTGGGGGGATGAGTGTCCTGCAAGGGAGAAAAGCACACCCTCATGTCAATCAGGTGAAAACCCTGCTGGTCTACAACCAAAGGGGCTGTGGGGACCCCAGACAGGAGGGTCCCCCACTCAGGAACCCCATCACTATCAGGACTCACCAGTGTGTGAGGAAGAGGAGGAGGAAGAGGAGTGGAGAAGGGCATCCTGCCAGCTGGTGTGGTGAGCAGGTGGCGGGAAGCTGCCGTTGTTGTTTAGGGAATCCTAGGGGAAGAGCAGAGCCACAGCTGGGGGTAAGCCCTCAGGCCATTTGGGAACCAGGGGCACCAAACACATCCAGACCACCCCTGGAATGCCCCTTGACACAGCTTGGTGCTCCCCACCAGCTTGGCAGCAACAGAGCCACGTGCTCAGAGATTTATCTGGATTAGGGCCACAACATCCCCAGCTCCCCTGCCTGGCTAGAGCAGGACCATGGGATGGCACACTGCCTATCCCCAAGGGTGACACTGCACAGGGGACTGGCGTTCACCCCCACCATGAGGCCCTGCTGTGCTACGTGCCCCCAAAAGCAGATCCTGACCCCAGTGAGCGGCACCCCAAAGAGCCACCAGCCCAGGAGCCAGCAGGGCCAGGGCTGCCCATCCAGCATGGCGATGGCTGTGGATTAGTCCTGGCAGGAAACGCGGGCAGAGATAATCCCACTGAGCAGCAGATTAGGGAGCGGGTTATGCGCAACGGGACGTGCACCAGCAAGGCTGTGGGAGATGGGAATGCGTGCTGGGAAGATGGCGATGGGTGTGGGGAAGATGGCACCCGAACACCAGGGTGGTGCCTCCTCCTGAAGCCAGTGCACATGAACCAGAGCTGGGATTACCAGGATTTGCACCCTGGGAGCACCAATGAGGACTGAATCCGGCCATCGCTGGGGATTCTGCTCACACCAAAGGGACAAGGAACCAGGGTGGCTGATGCCACTGCAGCGGGTTGGGGCTGGCAGCTCCCTGACACCCTCCAACCCCTCCCAGGAGGGGGTCCAAGAATCCCGAAATCCCCCCCGGCACCATGGCAACACAGCCGGATGCAGGCAGCACCACGAGCACTGCGCACGGCTGCCCACGCACTGTGGTGGGGCGGCAGCTCAGGGCTGGCACCACTCACACTTGTGGCGGGGACACCCCTGCAGAGCCCCATGCCTGCAGGGACCCCCCTGAGCCCAGGGATGGAGGAGGAAGGACACGATGCACACCAGCACTCATGCACATGCGTGATGCATGGGGCCCACAGCACTGACACATCCCAGACACCCCCAGGCACCAAACATGGGGATGGAGCTCACAAAGCCTCCCGGACCCCTCAGCTCAGGGCCTGGCACGGGCTTGCAGAGTCCCCTGAGAACTCCACAGACCCATTCCCAATGTTCCCACCTCAGTCCCACCATGGCAGAGCTGGAGCCAGCAGCGTCCCTGCCCCCTGGTGCTTCCCACTCTGGGGCAGAACCCACCCCCATAGGTCCCTCCCCACAATCCACCCCACAGAGCCCCTGCTACTCCTCCACGAGCCCTAGAGTGGGGGGACAGGGCCCCCCCCAGCCACCCCTCCCTCACCTGTGTGCCCGGGGCCATCAGGTTGAGGGTGGTGGGTCGGTGCTTCTGTGTCTCCCCCAGGCTGGGTGAGGGGATAGGTGAGGCCAAAGGGGATGGTGGAGCTTCCAGCTCATTGCCCTCCTCCCCCTCTTCCTCCTCCTCATTGTCATCAATCATCTCAAACTCCTGGAAGTCATCCTGGAAGGTGCAGACCGGATGTGGCTGCTCGCCGCGCTCCAGAACCAGGCAGTCCTGGGGATGCAGCACAGGGTTAGCAGCTACCAGGCTCATGCTGTCCACAACCGTGGCCACTACACCGGCCATGGCCACCACAGCACATCCCTCCCAGCACTGGGCTGGCAGTGCCTTTGCTCCTGCCCCAGCAGCTCGGTGGCAACATCCCCAGGGGAATGTGCCCTCAGCCAGGCACCAGGGACCCTCTATCTCTGCCAGCACCCAGCCCCAACACGCAGTGCTTCACCCCACCCAGTGCTGGGCAGAGCTGGGGAAGAGCTGAGTAAGTGGAAGCCACTGGAGCCGCTAGAACCACCAAACTGCAGTGGTTGGTGGAGCCAGCGTGGGTCTGGCTGCTGCTCCACACATGTCCTGGGTGGAGCTCAACAGAGCTGGTGGGAGGCCCCAGGGTGCCTAGGCTCAGACCCCTGCAGCACATCCCCTTGAGGCCCTGGTACACCCATTCCAGGAAGGGACAATGCCCACGCCCAGTCCCCACCACAGCCCTGTGCAGCATGATAGCCCCAGGGGACACTCAGCCCCACAGCTCCTGCACCTTCTCATAGTGGTCTGAGTCATAGTTCAGGCCAATGCCGCAGTCGTCCGTGATCTCCGACAGGTCCTCGTCATCAAACTCCTCCAAACTGATGTCCTGGGGGGCCCTGGAGAGAGGGGACGTGCTGGAGTCACCCCATCACCAAGGAGCTCTGGCCAAGCCGATGCAGCACACCATGGCCAGGGGGTGCAGGGTCTGAGGGCCAGCACCACACCAGGAGCCAGGCAAGGCTAGAGATGTCAGGAGGGTGATGGGCACATCGCTGCACAGGGCGCTGCTCTCAGCACTGTGCTCCCTCCCACCCAGTGTGAGAGCCCAGTGCAGACCATGGCCACCCCACCATGGTTGCCCCTGACCAAGCAGAGGTGCTGAGGCCACCACAGTGGGCAGCACCATCTTCCCAAGTTCCCTGCAAAATCCCTCAAGACAAATCCAAGACACATGCCAGGGTCCCAGCAGTCAGCGAAACCAAACTGAGCTGATCCTGTCAGGAACAACGAGGGAGTCATGGAAACCAGCGGTTTCTGCAGGGAAAGGGCGAAAATAAAGAAAAAGATGACAACTGGCAGGATTTGGTGTCAGGAAACGGAAACCAGACGATTGCAGTGGCTCTGTGAGGCGGGAGGTGCAGTGGCACCCTGTGCTGGTAGAGATCCTCTGCCCACCCCTGGGGACAGCCAGGGATGCCCCCAGCCTGGCTCCACAGGAGGGTGGCAGCACCCAGTGGGGCACCTCTGGTGGGGACAGGGCTGGGGTCTCACCGGGGTCCTGCTGGGGTAGCATTTGAGTTCGTAAGGGTCTCACTGGGCTTCCATTGAGGTCCACTAGGGTCCTGCTGGAGTCTCACTGGGTTCTCATTTGGATCTCATTGGGGTCTCATTTGGGCTCATAAGGGTCTCACTGAGGTCCCACTGGGGCTCATAAGGGTCTCATTAGCGCTCGATCCTGGCACTCAGCTGGCAGCAGAGCCCCTCATCAGGTTGGGGGGGTCACAGCCATGGCTGCCTCTGGAGATGCCCCACTCCCTGTCTTTGCTCCCAAAGCCCCCTTCCAGCCTGTCACTCAGCCCCTCACCCAGCACTTTCTCCCCTTTCCCAGGAAGAATGATTCCCCCTAATCACATAATTCCCAGAAGTAGGGCACTGAGGCTGCATCAAATATCCACAGATTTGAGGCAAAAGCATCCAAGCCAGCAGTGGGACCATGAGCTGTGCAGCACGGCACGGGGCTGCACCAGACCCCAGCCCCTAGCCAGGGTTGGGGGAGACCCAGGGCAGTGGGAGCACAGCTCTGGGGGCTCAGCGGTCTCCCACCCCAGCCCTCATCCTATCTGAGAGGAAACACAACAGCATAGCCCAGCACAGCATGTCACAAATGGGCTGGGGTCCCTGCCCCACACTGGGGTCCTGCCTGCTGGCAGCCACGCTTGGGCTTGCCAGGGAAACCATCCCCTCATTGGAGAGCGACTGAGAGCAGCCACAACCCATGGCTGAGATTTCTAGGTTACAGCACACCCAAGCTGGGGCTGCCATGCTGGGATGGGTCTGCCACAGTGGAACAGGTTGCCACGATGGAATGGAGCTGCCACAGTGGAATGGAGCTGCCATGGTGGGAAGGGGCCGCTGTGGTGTGATTGAGGCCACCAGTAAGAGCCATCCTGGACCTACAGTGTCCTGAGGGGACCCTTAGGGACACTGGCCATGGCCCCGCTGCAGTGAAGAAGGGGCATCCCCACCACTGTGGGTGCAGGGATGCAGCAGCGAGCACCCAGACACACAGGTGCTGTGCAGCGGGCAGGAAGGACAGTGGCTGTCCCTGTGATGGGTGTATCAGACACTGAAGCCTGGGTGATGGGGAGCAGTCAAGTGAGGACCGGAGATCAAGTGGAACAAGGGTGGTGGACTGGGGAGGGCAAAACTGGTCTCAATCAGGAGGGGGCTGGAGATGGACCACAAAAGGGTCCCAAAATCACCTGCCCTATGGCGCAGGCAGCCTTATAGTGAGTCCATAGCAGGTCTATGGGGGAACAGGCATGGGAAGCAGGTGTGGGGGTGTTTGCTCCAGGGCTGCCAGGGCCGAGCTTCCTGGGGCAGCAGTGACTGCCGAGCAGGCCACTGGAGATTGTATTTCCTCCCTGTTTCCACAGCAGCTCCCTTGACAGTTTGTCCTGGCAGCGACAGTTCTGCAGCAGCTTCTCCAGCAGGGATGAGCCAGGGACGCGTGCCCACGGCTGGGCAGCGGACACAGGGAGCTCAGGGTTGCGTGTCCCCCACCCTAACCAGTGATCAGCACAGGGGCTCCCATGGTTGCACCTTGCCCTGACTGGGAGGCAAGAGCTGTTCATGCCAAGGCCCTGCCGCGGCACCACGGCCTTCCCATACCTATCCCTCCACTTGATCCCACCAAGCCCTGGGCTGGACACAACCTCCCTCCTCAGAAGAAGCACATTCCAGATCTGACGCTGGCAACAGCTGGGGTCTCTCCTGCCTGCACCAAGCACCCATGGGTGCTCACTGGGACCCGGGTGCACTTGCAACTCCCGGGGATGTGACCTGGTTCCAGCACCCACTCTCCTGGGGCAGAGGACACAAGGGGTCGAGGCTGGGGTGGGGGTCTGGCCTCACTGTCCCCCACTGGGACATGGGCCCAACCCAGGCCTGTGCTGCAGTGAAGGGCAGGGACAGCACTTGCTGAGGCCAGCCCTGACCTCACATTGGGGGCTGGATAGGAAGCACTGTGAGGGGGACACCTCCAAGACACCCCAAAACCTGCTGGGCCTGGGCAAGAGGCAGGGCAAAGCCAAGCAGAGGCTGTGTCCTCCATCCTGCATCCCAGTATCCCGGGATCCTGCTGTAAGGCATGGCCAGGGAGGGGGTCCCAAGGAAATGAGGGAATGCCAGGAAAAGGGGAGATACCAGGGAAAGGGGGGATGCTCAGGGGAAAGGGGCAGCCTGGAGAAGGGGGAAGCCCTTGAAAGGGGGAGGGGGTGTAGTCCTGGGAGTAGCCATGAGACCTCCCCAGCACAGGCCAACCAGCCAAGGGCACATCCTGCATTCCACTCCCGGCTCCATTGCCCCGCAGCTCCCGCACCCATGCGTCCGTGTCTCCCCCCCATCCACCGCCACCTCCTCGTTCCCATCCCGCTGCCGGGACCCCCCAGCCCTGCACCCCTCCGCACCGCCGCTCCAAGGGGTCCTGCCAAGGTCAGGCGAGGTGCGGGGAATGGGGGAGCTGAACCCCACCGAGCCCCATCCCTCCCCGCTGCGGTGGTCATCCCCGGGGCCCGCTCCCGGTGCCGGTATCCGGTGTCCCTGGGAGAGACAAAGAGGCGGCGGCGGCTCCGCTGCAGCGGCGGGATGCGAGGAGGACACACGCACACAGCGGGGGAGACCTCCAGCACCCCCCCGCCCCGAGGGAGCGACGGGTGATGGCGGTGGGAGGGGGCTGCGCCGGCGGCTGCTGCGCCGTTAATCCCGGGACGGAGCCTGCGCGGCTCCGGTATCCCAAGGTGAACGGGCCCGGTGG
>JAOEHY010037308.1:6451-17673 GCA_025447955.1 Psilopsiagon aurifrons
ACAGGGGAAGTTTAGATTGGATAAGAGGAAGAAATTCTTTACTGTAAGGGTGGTGAGGCACTGGAATGGGTTGCCCAAGGAAGTCGTGAATGCACCATCCCTGGTGGTGTTCAAGGCCGGGTTAGACATAGCCTTGGGTAACATGCTTTAGTGGGAGGTGTCCCTGACCATGGCAGGGGAGTTGGAACTAGATGATCCTTTCCAACCCTAACTATTCTATGATTCTGTTCATGTACTAGAGAGGTTTTAAGGTTGGGGGCATATCTGACGAAATGTATAATCTCTTCAGAGAAGTCAAATGCCCATTGTTGGACACTTCTCTTTGAATGAAGAGTGATACTACAAATTACTCCCACAGTAACCTAGGTAGTGCTCAAAGCATAAAGAAATTGAAGCAAAGGCACACAGGTGTTTGCTATTGTGATTGACCTTTAAGTCTCTTGCTTTGTCTAAATCGAAGAACAAACATATTACAAAAGCATTACAAATTCTCTATATTACATGATTTAAATCTCTCTTGATAGGATAGCTACAAAAAAGAGGAGGAAGCAGTAAAAGAAAGATGATTTTAAAAGAAAGATTCCTGGGGAGTCTCCAGGAGTTACGTCTGAAGTTGGGAGGTAAAAAAGGCGGAGTTTATGATCTCAGCTCTATGCAGGACTGATAACTAAAGGAAAAGTGCTAGAGGAGCCCAAGAAGACCTTGGCCCCAATTAAAGGAATTTAAATCACATTTCACACTGTTCAGGGCCCAGACCCAGCAGATTGGTGAATATCAGGAGGCAAGCATGAGCAGGGCTCTGATCACTGCAGTAATAAGTCATGCCAGGAGAAACAAGTAATGTTGAATCCAGCCCTCATATTCTTCTGTGTTTGGTTGATCTATTCAGTAGTAAATTATGTCTCTGGAAGATTTACTTGCTTAATACTTAAATACTTGAGCATTTAATTGTTTATCCTAAAAGTGGGGACATATTCTGTCCTATTCCTTTTTGCAGAACACCCATGAACATTAATCAGAGTTACCTTGTAAAATGATCAAACTAGCAGCTCTTATTACAGATTGTAACTTCCTGCTAGCTGAGAGAAAAATAGACTTTTGAAGCGAGCAAGAGGGAGGGGAACACATGTAAAAGGTGGTAGAACAAAACAAAAGGAGTGGTCAAATTTATTGATGGGGGGGGGAGGAAAAGACACAGATTACGGTTAACATTAAACCTTAATGATGTACCAAGTTACAGTTCTTTCTGGATTTCTGACAACCCGAACAAGCGCATTAAAAAAGAGTGCTGATGACATTAATCTGTGTAATAGGACATCTCTGGATTTTGGATGTGCAGGAAGATGACTTAGTGGATGTCAGGTTAATGATCAATGTATTGCATTCAGAATGCGTTTTTCACTGAATTGTCTAAGAATCAACTGCAATTACAATTAGACTCAAGCTGCAATGTGGGTGTGGGGATGTAAACTGATTTATTGTATATGTACGTGTGTGCATGTTAATTTGACAATATCTGTCTAAAAGTGTGATGATTCTCAGTCTCCACATGGTGCAGAATTAATTAACTGTAGTTGTCCAGACTAATTGACACCACCTGAAGAATTGAGCCATCACAGCTGTTTGCATGGGGTTTATTTCCTGTATTCAAAATCAGGATATTTAATCCTCACTAATTTATTTTACAGCATGTCACAATAATTCTCCAGAATTATTATTCTCCAGGTATAATACTCAGCATAATACTTGATTCTTGGCTTCTCACAGAAGCAAAAACTATTTCTTGAAGTGATTTTTTTAAGTTTCTAACTGGTACTCCTACAATTGAAATATAGAAAGCAAGAATTATAACCCACAGGGTATATTAGAGGAATTATAGTGGTGTACTGGAATGACATAAATTATTAAGGACAGAGCCTGTGTGTTAGATTTACACAGCTAAGAAAAAAAAACACGGAAAAGAGCATGCGCCACAATATTCAATATTCCCTGAAGTGTAAATGAAAAAAAAAAAAAATTGATGCTACACCATGGAAAATGTTACTCTTGATATTAATTGCAGTATCAGAATAAAAAGGAGCTGGAGCATGATGATGCCTTTGTACTATGCAGGATTTATTTGCACAGACCCACTGTTAGTACCAGTGGAAAGCCTTTGGCTAAACTGCTATGAACTGTGCTGGAAATGTATGTCAGGAAGAGGAGCACTGCAAGATACCTAGGCACCAACCACTGGAATACCTTGAATGCCACATAATCACTGGGCATTATTCAAACCCCAAATAATTGCTGAGGACCCAGTTAATATACTCTCATTCTCTTTCATTAGCTTTTTATATCAGCCTGAATCTTTCCAATATAAAACAAATGAGAATACTTTGAAGAAAGCGAGTAGCTCTTTATTTGCTGTCAAAAGGGTCACAACCTAGCCCTCTACTAGGGCTGTTACTGCAAGAAAAAACATAAAGGCTTATCTTACACAATGGCATTTATTCTAGATGTCTGTCCCCTCTCTGAGCCATCAGCTTTCATGAGTGTTTGTGAAAGCCTCATGTCCAAATCAAGGCACTATGCTGCCCAAATTGGATGATGTTATAATAGTTATTTTGACATGATGGTTGTTCTTTATTGCAATGGAGGTACATAGTAGCTGTCATGGGCTGTACAAATATTTTACAAATAATGACCCAACACACGAAGTCCTTACTCAATTATTATTCAGGCAAAATTATTTTGTTCTCATAAGTAAAACTGGTTTTGGCCCCAGAGCACTTATTCTACAGAACTGTTATTAGAAAACAATCACTGCAAACACAATTATTTTCAGGACAACACAGCAAAGAGTGCCCTATTCCCAAAGCAGAGATCAAACCCAATAATTAGGAAAAAAAACCAAACCACTCCAGAATGATTTGGTGAGTAATAACAAGTAACAGAGAACACAATCTATGCCAGTGTATATTATTCCACTTCAAACACAATGGCAAAATGAAATACAAAAGCAAAAACAAGGCAGACAGGGGCATATAAGTTGTGTCTTATTGTTAGTATGTATAAGAAATCACTAGTAAAAGGCAAAATATGTAAATACCTCTCTTTGAAAAGCTGAAAGAATGAAAGGAGAAATGTCATGTCATTCCATGGGTTGTTTCTGTCAGCATGCAATTTTCATAGACATGTGTTTAGGTAATCTGTTCTTTGGGGAATTTTTTTTCAAGTTTTGGCTGTGACAATGCTTCGGTTTATATCAAGCCACAAGGACTGCACAACCTGTTCTTACTGGAGATCTCTCCATCATAAATACTTGTTCTTAAGACCATTTAATTATTGCAGTAGTCTCCACTGTGGCCTCCCTACCAGTTCATTAAAGGCCAACCTTAGAATGTTGTTGCCATGACGTTACCATAAATACCTACTTTAAATATGTGGAACAGAAAATGGCTAATGACTCAGATGTCATTGTGTGTGAATACTTTAAAAAGCAGCCTGTAACACTGAGACCTGGCAATACAAACAATGTTTGGTATTTGCTGGTAATCTTTTTCTTTTGGCTGTAGCCCCAGCTGTACACCTGGGAGGGTGGATAACCTTTAAAGCTAAAGGGCAATGTTGGTAGAGGAACAAATTAGACAACAACAAAGCTAGGCAAAAAGAAAAGCAAAAACGTGCCCCTTAGGAGTATGCTATTGTGCAATAACCTCCTCTGCTGGGCATTACTGGCAGGTTTGGGTAGCAGGAGATGCAGATGCCTGTGTGAGAGGAGGCTGGGGACTGGCCAGGAAGCTCATATTGTGTACAGCCAGCAACAACACCATTGTGAGATATGCCAGGGCAAGGATAGCCCGAAAGGACTGCAGCCATTGGTGACCCACAACAAAGGAAAGAGAAGTGTCAGACTAAATCTGAGCCTGTGAAAACTTTATTTAAACGTTTGCATTCTTCTTTTTTTTTTTTTTTTTCTTTTTTCCCAATACTAGAGCCAGTTGGTATTGAAGGCAATAATTAATTGTATCAGAAAGATTAATAAAGTAAAAATTGTACAAGACAAGGCTCTTTTTGCTTGCAATGGCTGCTAATAGCAGCAGAAGGACCAGAAAACATGTTGGTACATAGTATTGGAACCAAGTATGTATCCTACAGCATGAAAGCTCATAGGGAAAGTACCTGATCTCACCTGCCAAGCTGAGTTTGCTCTTCAGGGTAAGCAGATGAATATGTAACTATTTAGGAATGAGGGACTTGGACAAGCACAAGGCTAGGTCTTGATGTGCTGGAAAGGAAGACGTCATTAGGATGAAAGGCTTGCTCTCTTTGCCCCTGCTGGGAAATGAAAAGGTTAAGGTAAAACCTCTGCTTCTGCAAGAAGGTACTGTAGCAGAGCCAAATACTTTAACCCCATTTCTTGATGGCAGCAAGTGTACTGAAAATGAATCTGGCTTTCTAAGCCACTGACATAGGTAAAATCATCAGTGGGACTGTGCCACTTTTGCTGCACTGCACACCTGTCTTTCAATGAGATGGTTTTCTGGAACAGCGAGGCAGCAGACTTGGTGATGGAGGATTTCACTTGTAATCCTAATTGCTCTATTCCTGTGGACAGATTACTTTCACTAGTAACTATTCATTCCTCCTATAGTGATATTACGCTTCATTAAGAATTGAGTAATTGGACAGAAATCTGCTTTGGGATAAAAGTTGAATCTTTCTTCAGAACTGCCTGTATCTAACAAAGTGAAGCAAAGTCATCCAGAATAATGCACATTGCTGCTCGTTAAAATGAGTGGGGGAGCACTGTTTCGAAGCCACAGTTTTCTGTATTCCTGTTTTCATGTGCTTAGCAAAGTCCCATGGTAATGCCCACAAAAAAATTCCTTCTCAGTGTAAATATAAAACAACTGTCAGTCTCTGAGGGAGCAAGCAGCATGCAGGAAACTGACTGGCCTCAATGGTGGAGTAGTGTGAAAGTGATAAAGATGGCAATAAATGAATTAATGCTTAAAGATGCTTTACATGATATCACCTAACTTTCTTTGAATGGGAGGTACAAATTATCCCTGATCTCTCAGGAAAGAGATGATACTTTCATCATTTTGCCTAAATGTTTAGGAGGCCCATGAAAATCACCTTTGTCTGATCCAAAAAAATAAGTTCGCCAACTGTCATCCAAGGCTGGACACTGAACAAGTCAAGTCCAAATATGCTGCGGCCACAGTGGAGCAATGCTGGAAACTACAAGGTCATTTTTCTGCATTGAAAAGGTGAGTATGAGTGGAAGAATCTGTCATTTCTGTAGAAGTGAGGTTTCACATGTGGAACACAGGTCTACTGCTCTGAATTTTGACTGCAGTTTGGATGCCAAAACAAATCTTTGGACACCTGAGTATCTTGAATTTTGGATGTTTTTCAAAGCACTTTTTCCCCACAAGCCCTATTCTCGCTGCACTGTTCTCACTGACAGACTCAAAACTTAAAATCCAAGGAAAGAATACTGGAAGTGTTAACAGAAAGAGATGGGATTGCTCCTATAGGGGTGTGAAGAGCCAGCCTGCTAGCTTTCACCTGCTTCTCTGTATATCTGCCAGATACTTATGTCTCTGTCTTTCTCTCACATAACATTCTTTCATCAGCCTTCCTAATTCTTAAACTCCTATGTGACTGCCCATTTGCCGTGGTTTAAGCCCAGATGGCTCCGTACGCAGCCATTCGCTCACTCCCCCCCTGCCCTTCCATCCCCCTGCTCCCAGAGGGATGGGGAGGAGAATCGAAAGGATATAACTCCCATGGGTTGAGATAAGAACAGTCCAGTAACTAAGGTATAACGCAAACCACTACTGCTGCCGCCAATAATAATAGTAAGAAGAGAAATAACAAGGGAAGAGAATACAACCAGTCACCACCTGCCAACCGATACCTAGCCCAACCGAGCAGTGATCGAACCCTTCTGGGTAACTGCCCCTAGTTTATATAGTGGTCATGACGTGCTGTGGTATAGAATACCTCTTTGGTCAGTTTGGGTCAGGTGTCCTGTCTCTGCTTCCTCCTGACTTCCTCTCCTCCCTGGCAGAGCATGAGACTCAGAAAGTCCTTGGTCAGAGTAAACATTACTGAGCAAAACCTAAAAACATCGGTGTTATCAGTGCTGCTCCCAGGCCAAAAGTCAAAACCACAGCACAGCACCAGCTACTAAGAAGGAGAAAAATAACTGCTACTGCTGAACCCAGGACACCATTATACCAGCATATCTGAATTAACATCCCACATTTCTAGCTGCCACTCTAGGATTGCAAGTACAACCTAAGGGACTGGCTTCCCATGTGAAAACGTGCAGTGCAGTGCTCCTTACAAGAAATAAATAATTGGGTTTTAGGTTTTAGTGCTGGATACAAGGAGATATTGATATAGTCCATTATGACAGTGCTCTAATTTTCACTGCTATCAATTAAAAGTACCACTTTTAATAAATCAGGGATGAAGAGTCTTAATAAACACTAAGATAAAACCAACTTATCATGTCTTCATTTTGATGCATGTACTTAATATTCTCTTTCATCACTGTAAGAAGATAGCGATCTTGCCAGAAGATAGAGCAGAGAGAGGGAGTAAGACTGATAAACAGCCACTGTTCTGCAGCTAACTGTGGTGTTTCTTTAGCTGCAAGGTGTTATGAAAACTTAACTTTAGCTTCAAAACCAAAATATGATCTAGGTGCCTTTTGGGAACAGGGAGGTAAACATTGAGCAGTGGGCTGTTGTACTCTTTCTGTAACTCCCACAGCATAAAATAACTGAAACCTATTACATCTTTCATTCAAAATGTCAACAGTGACTGCTGTGTGATGGGCTCTGCGGCTGGCTTTGCAATGCTGTTTGGATGGTGAGAACCTGGCAATGCTGAGAGTCAGCTTTAGCTTAACGAAAAAAACAGTAATTTTCATCCTGAAGATACTCCTGGGGAAGGAAAGGCTAGAAAGACTGGATGAGGTTGCTGGCTGAAGTCTGACCAAGTATCCTGCCTGGATATTTCATATAATGTATTATGTTCATATTGTGTCCAAACTACTAAGCAAGCTGAAAGTAAACAGAGAAACTCTGTACATTTGATTGGTTTAATCTTCATAACAGAAGCTCTGATTCTTCAGCTCAACAGTTTTCTTCAATTAATTGGCTCAAATGAGCTCCTTTATAATAGGACTTATGTAACAATTGCTCTCATTGTGATTATAACTTCACAGTACTGACTCTGTAATTGTGATTGAAAATGCACTTTCAAGTCCCTAACATCAAATACTTTTGTCATGAGGCAAAAAACAACCCAATTTTGTAAAATGAAATTTCTTTGCTGTTTACCATTTTTTTGAATACCACAGATTGACCAACATGCCGTCAGGGAGTAGTGAAGGCTTGCTGCTCCCTAAGGACTAGGGAGCTGAGGCTGACAACACAGCTAGCATTGTAAAAGCCTACTGAGGTACCCAATGGAGGTGAGCAGGGTAAGTCCAGAGGCAGCAGACAGCTTTGATCGAGAGTCTGGATCATCAGGCAAGTTGTGGTGATGAGGTAGGTACATGATCAAGCTGGGAAGTCAATTAAAAGGTTGATATTGGGTCCGAAGAGAGTGAACAGAGCCAGACACAGCCCAGTCATCTCCCAGGCAAGCCCATAGTGACAAGGAATATTATCAGATATCATTCCATGGGTCAGACCCCAGGACAGAGGGTCCCATGGCCAAGCAGAGGCATGGCTGTGGCTAAAGAGACCAAAACTCCTGCGACACAGTGGGAAGAGAATGGGTGCCCAGGGCTGAACTAAGCAGGATTTCTGGTCTGAAAAAGGGATGAAAGCCCCAGGTGAGTCTGGTTGGGGCCCAGTAAGGCATATTAGCATCCTCAAGACTCTGACAAGTCTTTTAACCTTGCCTTTGAATAAGCAATAACATAAATATTACAAGCATTGTCTTACACATTTGTATTTTTGGCAACATATGTCACAGTAACAAAAATAATCTCCTTAAAAAGCCTACTTCCCATACAGAGAATTTTTCAACCTGATACACATGCATCTAGCTTAATGTGTTTTGCTATTATTTATTCACTCTCTAATGTCCTTTATCTATTAACTGTCAGTGCATCAGAGCACAGATCATCTTCTATTATAATACTTTGACTCCCATGAATAACTGTTGAAACAAGTAGTACCAATAAAGATATCTACATCCAGCAATTCAGCTACTGCACATCAGTGCATGTCTGCACTGATCTGAAAGAGAAACTTCAGATTAGGCATCATAGCAGTAGTAGTGATGCCAGCAAGTCTGCAAGCAAACTAGTTGCCTTAGTATGCTATAGCTCTGCTAATTCCAGTTATAATCTTGAGATATCTACATCACCATAGAGCCATGTTCCACTAAGCCTTGCTTAGACTGAAAACTAGCAAGAGGTTTTTTTTTTTGCTTTGTTGTTTTGTTTGGGTTTTTTTTTTTCATTTTGTTCTGTTTTGTTTTGAATACTGAATTTGTTTACCTATTTTAAACACCATCTAAAATTCAGTGCTTTTCCAATTAACAGCTTTGGTTACTATGAATTTGAAATTAAGCTGTTGTTCATAAATCTATGAAGGACTGTGTCAGAACTTTACCTCAGCTATCTATGCTGTACATTCTGTAAAAATCCCATCCAGACAGAGCCTGCAGAGGCTTGTATTTTATATATAGTAATTGCAAGTACAGAAACCCAAACATTTTAACATAGCAATCTTTAATGACTAGGAGGTAGGACATTGTATCCAATACCATCTCCAAGGCTAAAAGATACCACCTAATTTTCGTGAAACAGAAAGACACAAAAAATCTATTTTAGCTGCATGTTAGCAATGATAAATCTTGACCTTCAGGACACAATTAAGGTTTTATCTTCCTGCCTTTGCTTGAGGCAAGATGACTGGGTAAATCACAGCACTAGAAAGGATGTGTTTGGGATTTGTGGGAATGTTTGATGAGGACTTTTCTCTGTCCAGTGCAATAGTATTCCTCTTTTTAACTGTGGCATGTGGAACCAGGTGTTCATATAAACCTGTTTTCATAAGCTTAGATATACATATCTTAAAAATTGAATAGCTGAAAAATAAAATTTAAAGGCACAAAAATTAGTACTGTGCAATGGTAGGAAGTGTTCATATGCGTAAGAGGGTTTGAGTTACAGCTGCTGGAGAAAACATAGCTCTAAGCCTCACACTTAGACAGAAGTATTTACTGATTTGTTTTAGTTTCTATTGCAGTGTATATTTCTTATGAAAGTGTAATACATCAGTGGTGAGCAACACCACAAATAGTTTCTTTGACACTGTTCCTCCAGTTTTACACCAGGATAACTCCATTTCTTGACAGCATATTTCTTACTGAAAAAGATGGCTACAAGCCATAAATAATAATTGCCTAATATTTTTTTGAAGAAGACATTCTTGGGGCATTTTCTGGAGAAATTCTTACTGTTGGCATTAGGCAGAGCTCTCAAAACCAGCAAGAGGCCTCTGTGCTCAGGGAACACCCTGTGAAATTCTTTTCAGGTTAAATTGGCACATAATATTTAAAAAAAAATAAAATAGAATCTGTCTTGTTTGCATTGTGAACCCAACTCATGACAAAGAGTAGCTGAGCATAAACGTTCCAGTCTGCCTCAGGGTCCACGAAGCCACCAAGCAAATGTCAGGAGGGGCAGCAAAGCACAGCAGCATGCTTTCTGGGAACATGCAGTTCGGCAGCCTGGCATGGTGCAGGGTGGTGGTTCCTCTTTTGGTTAGTCTTCAGATCAGGTGGCAGCAGTTTATTTGGAAAGTTCAAGCTCAGATGACGATACATGCTGTTGTGTTGCTACGCTTCCTATTACCTCCTACTAAAACAATGGAGGGAATTATACTAGCTCCAAAGCCTCACAGTGAAAGAACTCTTCAGAATAAGTTGCCAAATCAAAAACTTGGAAATCTGCAAATGCCAAATGTAGATTTTCATGCTGCTTTTACATTTCTGTATCTGTGCTACAGTCTTAATTGCTCTGTAGCATACCGTGTTTCCAAAGACACCTGCTTTATTCAAAACACATACCAGATGCTACTCAGGGAATTCATATGCAATCGTGCAGTAAATGAATCTATTAGGAGGTTTGCTGAGAGCAAGGTAGAGGACTTTGGAAAGTAAAGAAAGAAAGGCATTGATGTTAGAGCAGGTGAACTTGATATTAAAATTATTAGTATTTTCTCCATGTCTTTTCCATTTGCAGACTTTTGGAAAACATAAAACAAATCACAGCAAATATATGAATAGACAGAAAAAACTCTATTTGATCCTCTATGGTTGGACTCTAGATCACTAGGAGTGACTGGGAACATAGTTGACCATTACTTATTGCAGTTCACATCTACAAAATAGCTGCTCGGGGCCTCTGACAGCAGGCCAGTGCAGACTAGATGCAGCGGCACAGAGCTGGGAACTGGAAGGCTCTATTCCTTAGGAGCAACGATTATTCTGAGGGATGGGTACACTCTGTAGGGCACCTTACAACCTGGTTCTCCACTTGCATACTGAGAGGGTTTTGAAGAATACCCTGGCTCATTTAAAGCCTGCACAATTGTTTACACTGGGTACTAAGTGGTACTAAGTAGAAAAGACTGTATGCACCTGAACCTCATCCCATGGTGGAGCCAAAACTTAGCTAAGGCAGACACCAAAAACCATGAGCTGGGAACATTCCCAAACCACAACAGGTCATCATCAGCTGAGTGAGTGAAAATAAGAGCCTTTAATCTTTGTTTCCTCATTTGTAAGTGTGGATTTTTATTACCACAGTTTATGCTCAAGGAAGTAGTCCAGATCTACAAGTGGACCCTCAAAGGACATGTGGAACAGACAAGGTTTTGAAAGAGGCAAGTCATCCCTGCATGGGAGAAGAGTACACCAGGACGAATTGTGGTTGAGGTTAATACATCAGTCTGCACTACCTTTCCACATTGGCCTTGAGGTTACATAGGAAGAATGGACATAAGTCAAAAACACTGGGAGACAAAAGAAAACAGAGCAGGTGAAGGAAATGTCACACTGATGAAGAGCAGAATAGGAAGAAGATGATGTAAAAGTGATAAGAGAGTAGGTTGGAACAAGTCCAGAGGAGGCCACGAGGATGATCATGGGACTGGAGCACCTCCCGCATGAAGATAGGATGAGAAAGTTGGGGC
>JAOEHY010037309.1:0-61787 GCA_025447955.1 Psilopsiagon aurifrons
GGAAAGAAGGGGCGGCCATGAGGGGAGATCATGAGGGGAAAGAAGGGGCGGCCATGAGGGGAGATCATGAGGGGAAAGAAGGGGCGGCCATGAGGGGAGGATGTGAGGGGAAAGAAGGAGAGGCCATGAGGGGAGGATGTGAGGGGAAAGAAGGGGCGGCCATGAGGGGAGATCATGAGGGGAAAGAAGGGGCGACCTTACGGAGAGTTCACGAGGGGAGAGCAAGGGCATCCATGGGATGTGAGGGGTGGCAATGAGGAGTCAGGAGCAGTCATGAGGGGAGAACAGGGGGAGCCATGTGGTGTGAGGGGTGGCCATGAGGGGTAGGGGCGGCAGCTATACAGTGTGGGCCACTGTGTGGGGCAGATGAAGTGTGGCTGCGAGCGGAGATCATGATGGGCAGACATAAGGGGTGATCTTGAGGGGAGATCAGTTTGCTCTCGGTGGAGGGCTTGGCAGTCCTGGAGTAACAATTGGACCTGATGGTCTTAAAGGTCTTTTCCAACCTGGTTGATTTTATGATTCTAAGTTTCTAACAGAAAAGTAAAGTGTTACTGCACTGTGTGGTGGTTGTAATGACACCTTCAGATGACAGCAGCAGGATGTCCCTTTCCTGACATTATTTCTTCTTGTACACATGGTTATTGCTGCTTACTGATAACAGGGCCTGTGTTCTTGATGGACAAATGTTGTCCATGTCCTTTAAATACTGAGCAATCTGCTTTTGGAGTTTTTTCAGTCACTATTTAAACTTGTGCTGAGAAAAGCTTTATTGTCTCAGTGCCAGATCCCTTCCACAGATACTCCTATTAACAAAAGAAGCAACTATTTATTATGGACATTGGGCAGAGGGAAAGGGAATCCTGTGAAGGGAGAGACTTTATATAAATTTGATTCCCAAAGTGTGCTGATGGTGGCTTTGATAGGGAGGCGGCTTAGTTGTGCCTATGTATTCCTTATAGAACTACATCCTGTTCTGAAAATACCTGTTGATGAAATGGATATGGTTTAAATCAGAGGGGTTGGATTAAATACTGCTCTGGATTTCCAGCTCCATGGCCCTGAGGAGGTAATAAAGGACTGAGGAGGAGCACAACTTGCAAATAGGACTTCTTAACGCTGCAGATGCCGTCAGTAAGGCAATGGTCCTTTCCAGCACTGCGTGAAACTTGAACATGGTAATGGCAAAATAACCCTGATAAAGAGCAAAGCTCCACTTTACCTTCCAGGCTCTTGGATTCTTCTATTAATGCTCTCTGATTTGTCATGGTACTTCTCATAAGGAACTTACAAACAACTTGCGATGATGTGTATATATATATATATATAATTCAGAAGAAACCTTTGCTGACTGGAGTAGCTGAGGATCTAGCCCTGTGGTCAAACTTGACTCAGTTACAAGGGAGCTGCTAAAAATCTCTATTCTGATGTTAGTAGAAAAATTAAATGCATCAAAAAAACCACCCATGTGGCTATCACTTTCTGGATACAAATATGAGATAGACATTCTCTGCACCGAGCAGCCTTTGGTTAGTGATTTGCATTTCACTGGCTATTCAAAAGCACTCAACATAATGCCCAAGATGAATGCCCTGATGTGAGTCTGGGAACTCAGCGTCTCAATTTTTCATTGCAAATCTCTATCAGCAGCAGATGGTTTCAAAGAGCTACAGGAAAAAGTAAATGGCTTCTGCTCAATAAGCCTGCAGATGGAAAGCAGCAAATTGCATGTGTCTATGGAAAGGGCAGTGCTGGGACTGAAGACAGCAGAAGACAACTAGAAAAGGTAAGTTCACAAGTTCCTAAGTATTGTATTTAGCTCATTGAGAAGGAAACTGCTTAACCCCTGCTTAATCCAATGGCTTTCAGCATTTTCCTTGGGAAAAACAAGCCGGTTTGTCTGGCTTTGATGGAAGACTAATGAAGGGAGAATCCATTTGGACAAAAGAACCCTGGGACTGTGGAATGCAAACCTGTTATATGTCATGAAGAAAAGTATGTTCAGTTGATTTATCCTCCTCGTCTCTGCATTACTGCCTAGAAAGGTGTTATGTCTCTTTAGAATGAAATCAATACCTCAAATTATACAAACTTTGGAATGAATTAAGCACCTATAAGAAGAAGGCCCTTGTCTTGAATCAATGAAATAATAACATTTGGCCATGTATTTTGAGTTCTGCTTGGTTTTTCAATAGCTTTAGTGATGCTAATAGCAATGTAAGCGTTGAAATACTGGGCCCGTTTTCAAAAGCAGGCAGGATTTCCTCCATTCTGTCATGCCCATGTATCTCTTCAAATCTGTCAAGTATCTGTGGTCTTGGTAGTAGAAAGGGTTCAAGATGCCTTTCATTCATAATCCATATTTGCTAATAGGTTTTTTTAAGATACTCAGGCATCCTTTATCAGTGACTGCAATGAGACAGGTTTTTTGACTCAACACTAATGTTCGGAACCCCTGCAAAGACTGAAAACCTGAACTGAGCTTGTTGGGTGGGTAGATGTCTTTGAAAAGAGCTGTTAAACATTCTGCGTTATCTACTCTATTGCAATCACTGCAGCAAGTTTTCACTTAGTGTCTGTATTTTAACATGCTGCAACAGTGATTTTGCATGCTAATTGCATTCCTTCATTTGCTTCTTAACATCCTCTGCTGGCTTTTGCAGAAAGGCACCTAGACATGCACTACCTTTTTCAGTGCTATTTGCTATTGCCTATGTTTTTATCTGCTGCTTGTCCTTCTATTCCAAACAAACAGCCACAGTGTGTGATCTTTCTAACACAAGCAGCTGTAACTTAGTAGCTCCAGTCTTCTAATTCCCTTACAGGCAGGTGAGTGCCATTGTCTTTGTCAGTTTGGTGCATAATTAATGACCTTGTAGAGCAAATGCAGCTCTCAGCAATGGAATCATCAGTATGATTTTAATACAAATGTCTTTGCTAGAAGGCAGCCAGTGTGCTTAATGGGCTTAAACACAATAATAACTAATGACTCTTGCTTTGTATAGGCCAAAATGTCGCTACCACCCTGAGATAGTAATGTTTGACCTACTTACATCTTTATCTGCCATGTGCCATGTCCATGTCTCTTCCTGTACCACTTCATTTGTAGCCTTGCTTGCTCCATCAAGCCTCTAACATATCCCGCAGTCACTTGCTGTCAGAAGCATTCACCCTTTCTTCCATCATGGCTCAGGAAGCCCATATCAATAAGATACTGTTGGTACATAGCTGTCATTTCTGCCCTCCAACAAATCCTGTCGCTGCAGAGTGTCTGGAGGTTGCAGATGCCTAATAATGTTCTTTCCTGTGCTGTCAATTGATTTCAAGGCTGCACACCCTTGTCAGACTGCACAGTGCAAGGTGCAGGGAGCCTGCCTGTGATGAGATTTTGCTGAGATCCTGGTAGTTCTACATCACACTCATTTACAAAGCACATGTTCATCATCATCCCCACTCTTCTGTCTCATATTAATTTCTTACAGCTCATCTTCTGGGCAGGCTAAAAGGCCATTAG
The DNA here is from genome assembly GCA_025447955.1 of Psilopsiagon aurifrons. NCBI lineage: Eukaryota > Metazoa > Chordata > Aves > Psittaciformes > Psittacidae > Psilopsiagon > Psilopsiagon aurifrons. Next base: position 3,515 of record JAOEHY010037309.1, read on the forward strand.
AGTCCTTGAGAAGTCCTAGAGAACTAGACTTCTCTACTGGAACCTTACTGTGTTTGGAGAGTAAAGCCTATGTGAAACTATACCTGCCAAGCACCCTCCATGCAAACACCTTTGTGCAGGGTGAGATTTCTACTGTAGAGCTATGCATCAGGTTCAGCAGTCATTCTCCCTCAGTAAAATCCAGCTAACAGCCCAAAAGAACTTTAGATAGACATTAAACTTCTCCAAAAGTAGGGTGAGACCTTGGATTGCCTGAATCTTCCTTTGGAGGGCTGGATATCCTTGTGGTGTTCAAATGTTCTCTTATGGATATATTATCTCAGATGTGTTTTACCTTAGAATGGAAGAATGTCTTGCAGATTATGCTACGAAAGGGAAAATTCTATCCCACCCTGCTCTAATAAAATTCTACTTCTGAACTTTAAATTTGCATGGAATTGGGGTGGTAAACCCACCTGTTTTGCTCTTTGTTCTGGAGGTAAAAGTTCTTATTTCTCTACATGTGAGAAATAGTGAGAAAAGTTCTTATTTCTCTGTGTTCTATTTCTCTACATTTCTCTTATGTCAGTGACCTGATGGGAGTTCTAAAGGAACTTTTGTTTCCCACTGAAGACTTCCATTAGTTCTTTGGTTGTGTCTGTACTGATGACAGGCTGCAGCTTAGTAGAAGTAGCCAAAAACTATTAAATTACAGAATTAAATTACTCTACAGGAAAACCTGTATAGACTCCGGATACCTGAAAGAGGTGAAGTGTCACTCTTGTCAACTGCAACTTGTGGGTTGCATTGTCTGGTACCTTACTTCAGTGCTTCCTCAGAAAGTGCTTCATCATGTGCTAATCTCAGAACATTGGGAGATGATAATATACAAATACCTGATTAACTGGTTATGTATTCCTGGGCTAGGAAGTGCATGGTAACTCCTAGACAAAGCCAGCAAAGGGCTGGATACAGACAAAAGGCACCAATTGGATTCTGCTGGGGTGCAAACTCTAAGGCTTAAATGTAATGCTATTTCTTCTTATGTCCTGTATCTGGCACACTCTTCCAGCAGGTTACTGGTTTCCAGAAGTAGCTGAGTTCTCTAAGTGTGAAGCTGGTATAGGAATTCCAGAGGGCAACATTAGTAACAGGAGGGGAGCGTGGGGCTTGTATGGAAGAAGTGAATCAGGCCTCTGGCTCTGTGGATTTGATATTGATAAGGAAAGGCATGGTTGTTGTCTTGCTGTACTGCATATCTGTAGAGAAATATGTATATTACACATGTGGACACATATAATCTTTGATAGATTCCATATGGGGTTATTAATGTTGTTTTTTCAGGCTATTCTGAACATGGCCAACGTGCTGTATCAGAAGGTGTATTAACCTAGAGTATGGAAATGAGGGGAAGAGATGATAGGTCAAGATTTGATATGTGTAAATGCATTTCTAATGAACGCATGGTGTTTAAAATTATGGCACTATCACTGAGAAAGGAGATGATTTAATTAAAAAGACAAAACAAGAAGAAAAAGATCTCTACTTGGCTGCTAATTGTATGCAGTGTCTCCTTGAAAGTAGTGCAGCATTACTCTGGGAGAGTGCAAGAGCCGCCACCTTTCACCATACACCTTGCTCTTCTGAGGCTTCTTCTTTGCTCTTTCAAAGGGTCAACAGTTGAACACTTTAATGAATGCCTAAAGCTTCTGGGAGCGACTTTCTGTTCTAAACTTGACCTGTTATTCTACCTCCTTTTTGATACTTGGTTGTCAAAGTGTCTCAAGACCTCATTTGGAATATGCTTCACTTGGAATGAAAATGCTAGTAATAGTTTTGTCCCTACTCATAATGCAGGTGTATGCTCCTGAATTGAGCAGAACCACCGTCAAAGAAGCCTTAAGATCCAGGGGTCTAAGCTCTCTTAAGACTCATGACAGCAATGTGATGGAAACTGAGGCAAAATATTTAGGCAAATCTGAGATAGAGACTTTGACTTGCATATCAGGGAAGTAAAAATGTTGAGATTTTGATTAAAAAGTGTGGAAGACAAAGTATCTCTGTTTCCCCAAATGAAGGAAAATTCTGGGCAGGCCAATATGATTCCAAATTGAATTTATTATTTGTGTCCTAATGACATGAATATTCCAGTGCTGAATTCAAGGTATTGGGTGACTCATTTGAGAGAACTGTCATTCATCATATTGACAGTGATGTTAAATCAAATTGAGCCTCCTTAAGCAAAACTCCTGCTTTATTTGAGCTCTATTGCTTTTCTGCCTGAGGGAGCATTTATGCGATTAACAAAACCAGATCTAGTGCTACTAAAGAAAACAAATGAAGATTTATGCATAATCTACAAAAGGACTGCAATCATTTAATTAAAAGTATATCAGGTTTGGAAGAGAACAACTATTAGTGATAATAAATGAGAAGGCTTTTGTATCAAATAACACTCAAGAAAGTGCATGGTTTCGTACACAGCTTCAGTTCGAGTACTGCTCATGCCACCAGCACTGGCTCCAGCCACTTGAGCAATCCTTACTTCCTGAGTGTCTACAGTGTACAGTTTTTACTAGCTAGGTAGATCTTTCCCCTCCCTGCCCTGCTTTAACACTCCACTCAACTGAAGAGGTAGCATGGGTGGAGCTGCTCTGATGTTATGAAGGAGACAGGGTGTTACACAGGTTAAAACATCTGATAGGAGCACCTCAACTTCAGAGAGAACTGGAGCCAGAAAACACACGAAGTCCATGTCAAGTTGATGTTCACATGTGCCCAGTTACAGCTGCAAATGCACAGGAGAATTCTAGGAAGAGAAGTGAAGGAAACAAAGCCATGTATCTCAGCTTTCTCAAATGCACAAGTTCTGTCTCATCTCTGCATTTCTCTGAGGATAGAGGAAATACGTCTTCTATAATTCATTGTCATAGCATATAAAGATTATACTCAGCATTGTGGTGGAGAGCTTATAGATTCAACTTCTAGATGTTGAAATAAAGTAATACTGATTACAATTGTACTCAAGTTATGAACCTTGTTTTAACTAAGCTCAGCAAGCAGCACACGGCTTCTATGCAAGGGAGTGACAGATGAGTATGAACTGGCAGAGTGAGGAGGGTTTATTCTAACATGCCCTAAATGTATAATTTATTTGAGATGCCAGTCTTTAAATGCCTTGTAGAATGGAAATGAATACTCTAATTGTAACGGTAATAAAACTAAGAAATTTAAAATCTGTCTTACTGGGGTTTTATAATGAGGTTGGGACTCTGTAGCCAGTAATAGGCAGAACAGGTCAGATTCATCCCTCCTTTAAGCATGAGCAACTCCACTGAAGTCAATAATGAAGTTTTCACTTACAACTATTACTGAATTTAGCCTATGATTTGAAAGAGAAAGCGAGTGATGCAGATGGGATGGATCCAGTCCTAGCAGCAGCTGATAGGGAAGGTAGTTGGCAAGCTGCAATAGGTTCAGTTGATAGGGCCTGATGCAAATGCAATTGAAGTCAATCACATCAAAATGAAACCACTTTGAACTGAGGGCCTGTTGTCATGCTTGATCTTGCTCACAGGTTTTGTTACTCGTGTCAGATTTGAAGAGTATGGGAATGTTGGGTGGACCCGACTGTATTTGCAGATGCTTAGGACTTTGTACAGTGCTGAGATTTTTCAGGCAGCTCAGATCATGCTGCTGGCCAACCTTGGAAAGACTACTCTGAAACTGTTCTGTAAGGTGCTCCTGTATGGAGTGGAACTAGATAGTTCAATGGGCAAAAAATGTGGTGTTTTCAAAACTGGATGCCTAGTTGTCTCGTTTCTGGAAGCTAAAATGGTAAACTCCCTGCACCTTTAGCTTTTAGATGCATTAGTATTCCAATGAGAGATTCTTCATTCATGTGTGGGGCTCATTAAAGAAAACTTTCAGCAGGACAATTTGCCTAAATCCTTTTACCAGCTTTAGCCTTGGCTTTGGGCTTCCTCACAGCTGGCTATCACAGGGTAGGGAGGGTAGAAGACAGTGGCTGATACTGTTTGAGATGTATCTCTCTGGATAGATGAAGATGCAAGAAAATGAATAAGTAAAAACACTTCAAGAACTGAGATATCAAAAAGATTCGAGTTAGATGACTGACATTGGTTTGCATTGACCAGAGTTGCACCAACTTCAATCCTTCTTTCTGCTTGTTTCCTTCCTCCAAACACATAATTACAAAGTTATAAATCTCACTAAATGATTTTTTGCACTGATGAAGATTGACATCCCAGATTCTAACTTTCTGGAGCCAGGAATTAAGTCTACTGCCAGTTCTCTGGTCTATAGCTACTACATGACTATGGGAACCTAATTCCAGTTTTGCATTTTATCCATTCCACTTGCACTGAGATCTCTCAAAACGTCACTGTAGCTAGGTTTTTAAATTAAGTCTAAAAAACCCCAAACTACAGCCAGTTTTTCCCCCCACCTTAAGGTGTCCATCTCCCTAGTTTGGTAAAAATCCTTGCATTTCCACAGGTGTCTTCTGTCAACCGTTCTATGTCTTTGCTGTGCTGCCTTCCCTTATGGACTATACACATACTCTATCCATTCCATACTCCTCTGGTTAGCTAAGGCTGGATTAAATCAGTGAAAGCTGAGAGCAAGGCAGATGCTGTTTATGGAGAGGGGAGGAAGCATAAAGCTGTTTTTGCACACTGGTCCCAGAGTGATAGCAAATCATCTATCTATCGAGATAGAGATCTATTAAAAACTGGAAGGAGGTTCTACAACCTTTAATCCTTTCATATCACTTGATGTTCCTGCTGTTAAGGTTTTGCTATGTTAATGTCATCCTGGGTTGGTAATATTTACAGCCCCTAAATCAATATTGGGGACATACAAAATGTTGAAGGCTCAATTCTACTTTTTTCAAATGCACTTTAATATTTTGACTGCCTGACCAGAGTTTGGGAAATAACTGTAGTTGAATGATAATGAGAAGTTTAACAGTTTTATGTGGTTGGAGTGAACTTTATGGGAGTTGATAAATTTCATCTTGTAGGTTTCAATTTCTCATTCCCTACAGAGAGATGGGGAGAATGCATTGATACCGCATTTCAAATTGGCTAGATCAGAAGGAACAGCAGCTAAAATCCATTACAACCCAATTACATCCATCAGCTGAAGCTGTGTGCATTCAGTCGTGAACATCAGCATTTAATCCATAAAGAGGAACTAATGAGAAATTTGAAAATGGAATCCATGCATCAGTAACTTTGGAGAGATTTTGCTGGGATTAATGAACTGCCAGAACATTGTCAACACACTGAAAACCTATTCTCTAGGTTTGTTTACTGACCAAAGAAAAGGGTTTTTTTGTTCTCATCCTTCAGCATGTTTTTGTTTTATGGATTGCTGCTTTTCCTCTTTAGTTTCTGGTGCAAGAAGTGACACTTTATCAACTGGAAGGATCAAACACTTGTTTCTTCGTCTGGCTCTTATGGGCATCTGGCTGGTTGGCCAACTTTTAAAGTCACATACGCTGCAGGTGAACACCCACAGCGTCTCTCTGCCTCTCTGGAGATCTGATAGAGAGCTCCAAAAGACAGGGCATGTGGCCTAGTAATGCTTTGTGGTACAGAAGGAAAATTACTGCTTGAATCGTACTATGCAATAGGAAATGTATTGAAAAATTGCTCCTGCAGGCTTGTAAGTTCACCTCTAAGTTTTCCTTGTAAAATGCTGCGAATGTTCTGATTATCTGGAGCTACCAGTAGGTATTTGTCCAAAGAGTATAGAATAAAGCGAGCCCACAGGAAAGCTGTTCTAATAGGAGTTAAACCATGCAGGGATTGCAGAGACCTGGCTGGGCTGCCAGACCTAAACCAGGCAGTAAAGTGTCAGTCATCCAGATCCTACATTTAAACGACAGCATGTGCAGATGACTCTTTTCTGGGTGTAATAGTGTGAGATCCATCTCTATCACTTAATGACCTAAACTTGTAATTATATTTGTAGTGAAAATGCTTATTAATTTCTACATGTCTTTTACCTGAAAGTGCCCTAAGAACATGTTGATATTTCAGGACCAATCTGTGAAAATTTCTCTGAGCTTTCTTTTTTTGCACATAGATGCTCTCCATCTGTTAAAAAATAAATTTCCTTCATTTTCTGAGCTTATTCTCCCTTGCTACCCAAGTGGTCTGGTAAGGTTTGATGACTTAATATTTATTTTTTATTTATTTTGATAGATCTCTGTCATATTCACCAGCTGGATTAAGTTCCTATTCTTAACAGCAATACAGCAATATTTCCTCCCAGGAACCATTCCTTTCCACATTTAAGCTGCAGAGCTGATCTCCAAGTAGACATATCTGACAGGTAGCTCCTCTGAGATTCCCTTTCCAATTGCACTCCTGATGCAGACATGACAGGTTCAGGAAGAGAAGGATGGCGGGGAGGGAGCAGGAGAGTGGAAAGCAGAAGGATGGAGGAGAATGCTGTGAGAATGGAGGCTTGAGTGACTCCCTGCGCGAACTGGGGATATCACTGGAACGTGATGTGCTTTGGTCCATGTCAGCAAAATCAAACATCTCTGGGAAAGTGAACATCTTTGCAATGAGGCTGTAGTAACATCTGTGTAATTCAACCAGATGTGCTGATTGTGCCCTGCCCTCAGTGAGGGGGTTGTACAGAGATGCTGGGAGGATGCTGTGACGTGAGCAGTTAGGTTAGGCACAGAGCCATGTTGATGTCTCCACAACGCTGCTTGTTGGCATGTTTTCCATCTGCCTTAATTTACCCAATATAGGTGCACCAAGAGTTTTTGGCTGGGTTTCTTAACTAGCCATCACCATGCCGATGCTGAGCAATAGCAATGGCAGTTGCTGTTCCCCCTTCAGCTTCTTTGTGGCCTGAGCAAGTTGTTTCTTCCCCAGATGTGGTAATTTGCCATGTGTTGGTCTGTAAGGATAATATTTACTTACCAAATGTCACTGATTTCTCTTTCAGAATGAATAGATACTTAGAAACCTGCTCTCCAATCTTGCATTTAAGAGCAGTTTAACATTAGTTCATAGGGCTCCCTTGCTACAACACAAATAACCCCAAACCCCTGCAAAATAATGATTTGGGACAAAAGCTCCAAAGAACAAGGAATAAGGGAACACAAATGTGAATAAGGGTAAATGTTTTCACAGCTGCTTTAGACAATTGCAGCAGCCCATTTCCTTGCATCCCCTGGGGTTTTAAGCACAGAGGTTTCTTCCTTTCATTCATCCATTTCTAATGTTTAACAAAATAAAACCTAGGAAAATCTCCCAAACAACTGCTCTATTCAACATATGTGGCCTTTTGACTGCCAGGGAGTGGTTATGTCTCAGTTGGGGAACAGCATTTGCAAGCAGCACAATCCTCATTATTGCTTTGCTTTCTTTGCACCTCACATTAGGCTGTAAATGCCATTCCAGACATCCCAGTGCTTTGGCAATTAGAAGCAGAGGCAAAGTGTATAATAAAGAAGATAATGGTTAGGAATTAAAGCTAGGTCCAGATACATCTTGCAGGGTTTATTTGCTCAATGGGATGCCCTTAGCCATCCTTTGGCCATCAATAGAAATTACACTTTAGGACTGAGGCAGGTCCAGTGGCCGGTTCTGCTGGAGTTTCTGGGTGTTACATGAAGAAAACAAAGTCCTTGTCAATCACTTCTTGTGCAATGGTGTCCCTGCAGATAAGGAGTTATGGCCAGGAAGGCTGGGCACAGACATGGTGGAGTCTGGAAGCATTTAGCTTTACTGATGGAGCTGGACTCAGCTTTGCTGTAATCTCTGTGGTGTCACAGAGCTCTCTTTGGTTTCAGAGGTTCCCTGAGTGAAGGCAGGTGAAGTAGAGCACTGTTTGGCTGTGACCTGAAGTGATGTCTCTAAACAGTACAGACGTGGTTATGCTCATGCAGAGAAGGAAATGTTCGTGTTTTAGATCAATAGAACCATGTTGGGAGCTGATTCGGGTCTCACTAATTTCACTTTTACAGCTAAATAGCTTTATCGATTCTGGGGACTTGGGGGTGAAAAGACAACTTGTTTGCAGCTGAGTAATTGAGAAGGAAGTTATTCCCATAGGTACGGATCTTACCTGGGCTATAGATTTGTTACAGAACTTTGTCAAGTCACTGAGTTGCTGATCTCTTGCTTATCCTTTGAGTCCACATAAAAGCTCTGGTTCTCTATATTGTTGTTCTATAGCTGTATGTGTGAAAAATCAGGGATGGCAGCGAAGTTTGAAACAGTTTGAGCAATGCCCAAAGTAAAAGATCTTCATTTCCTTTTAGATGTACAGCAGCTCATTATAGTTCAATAGCCTAAAAAACCCAAGCACTGGAGGGTACCACGGGTCTGAATTCACTTGTTCCATCCCTGGTACTTGCTTGCTATGTTTGTGCAGCTTTCAGCAACACTGGTGTAACCTTGACATTCCCAGGGATATTGTGGGGCTTGAAATCACATTGAGTCTCAGAAAGTAATGCCTATTCCCATGTTCTGCAGAAATTTCCTGTGAAGACACTGCTTGTGCTTATTTTTGAGTTTGGCTTTAAAGTGGCTGATCTGATCTGCTTGCTGCTGCTGTGACAAAACTGGTGGGATATGTGTAATACCTGTGGGGTGAGGTAATGTTCCCTGTGTCTGAGGACAGTATTCCTTATCATTCCTTATTGACTTTAACCTATTTTGCAAAATAAAAGGAACACGAATCCTGTAGTAAACATCATTCTGCTCAGGCAAACATCCACTTGCTTCAGGTTGCTGAATGCATGCTGTTCTTGCCTCAGAGTCACGGTTCTGTCATAAAACCCCTCCATAAATCATATTCCAAGAGCAGGTCTTAACTACCTACTGTTTTCTTTTCAAATACCTATTGTTAATCATCCTGACAGCTCTGACACTCGTAATATTGCACCAGTTGAGAATGCCACATGTCGCAATTTGCTGAAAGCTTCATGTAAGAGAAATGTGTATCTGCAGCAGAAGAGTCATGCACTAAGTACATGCACAGGTTCATCTGGAGATCAGGTCTGTAATACGCAAACCTTGTACACAGAGATTGCTCAAAATACATTAGAGAGGCATGCAGGAGTAAAGTGAAGATAGAGGGATGCACTGACTACTTCGCATGAATAGCCACACTTACAATGTGTGAAGAACTGTAAAGGTTAAAAAAGGCTGTGTCTAAATCCCCCTTTGCTTGACTTGTGGCTTTGGGTTTGATGTCACTGAAGCAATTCCAAAGTAAGTCGATGCAATAACTGTTTTCTGATGTCACCTGCAGTGTGTGCGGAAGGGGTGATGTGGGGTGAGTTTTACATCCAGGATCCAAGCTCAAACCACTCATGCTGCTGAAATTTGCCTTCAGAAGGAGGAATTGTCACTTCGCCTGTGGCACTGTGCTGACCAGCCATGAGGTTTAGCTGAGAACTGACTCCCTGGGGAGAACATAGTCCTGCCCTTGCTGAACATTCAGATGGAGAAGGTGCAGATGGTTCAGGCTCCATATGGAGAATGAACCACAGGTGCATATTTCATGCTTACTAATGTCAATATAAAGTTTAAGTTTGACAGTTAGGGAGCCAATTATAGGAAAAACTGAGGTTTGAGACACTGGAGCCTTCAGGCTCCTTCAGCTCTTCACAGGCCCCTTTCTCCTGCTGCTTGCTTAGCTTTCTTTGTGCAAACACATGTCCCTAAACCTTCCTCCTTCAGAATTTGGTGACAGAAAACAACTCCTGTCTCTCCTGAAGCTGATTGCTTCCAAGTAAATATTTGCTATCCAAGTTCAGGTAGAGGCAAATATTCTGTCAGTCTTTTGTAAGATAAATTCCCTCTCCAACTATCCAAACACCAGGGTTTTATTTGTACCTCGGCAAATAAGTTCCTAAAAATAAACTGAGTTATGAAGTCTGACGCCTGAGTGATGCTTGAAAGATGGTTTGTTTGAATTGATTCAGTGGCATAGCTCTAGCCAGGGCTTTTTTGGCCGCACATTCGGCTTACTCAGAGTTCTCTTCCCTCTTTTTTAAAGGCCAGTTTGCCCATAGTGTTTGCCTGTTGCTGTTCTGGGCTTGTGTAGGATGTTTTTCCTTGTTCTTTGTTGCATCCGCCCATATAAACTGCCACTAACATCACAAATTCAACTGTATTTTCAGTTTCCCATTATTGTTTAGCTACTTTTTGAATTCTCTGGCCTGAACTAAATGATGGGCTTAGACACACTCCTGTTTTCCATGATAGCTTCAGCAGTAAACAGACCATTAACAATTCGTCATCAGTAATTCCTGTTTGTTTTTCCTGTGTGCTAAATTTATTCTCTCTTCTTGACATCCTTTGTGTGTCTCATCCCCTGTCTGCAGCCAGGAGTGTGTGATGCTGGTTAACTGTTGTGCGTGGTGCTTTCTACCAGGAAAAGCACTAAGATTTGGCAGGATGCATTTTGCTTTTCCGTATGAACAACTCCCTTGGAAACAACGGGGAAAATCTCTTCCTTCTGTTCCTTAATACCACTGTGGAAAGAGAGTGTATAAAGCCATTGCTCTTGAGGTCAGTGTTGTGATTTTATCCCTTTATGGATCTGAAGATGTAGAGATTTTTGCATCTATCATCTGTGTTTTCTAGTATAACATAGTATTTTTCCCATACTTAGTGCTTCTACTAAGTCCCAGTAGCTTCTGTTTGACTTAATATCTCCCAGGGAAGCTATATGATCTAGACTAAAAATATCAAGAGAGGGAGAATTCCCCACTGACATTAGTAGTTTATTTCATTTTTTAATAGTGCCTGATATGGGAAAACCAATTTATTTCTGCTTCAGTGTGTATGACTCAAGCTTTAACCTTACCCCACTTACAGCGTCCGGAGTTGAGAGTGACTCCTTTTCACTCATGGAAGTTTACTGCTGTCAAGAGTGCATGGAAAAGAGTACATGGAAAAGAGTACATGTTCTTCCTGTTCTCTTTTCTATACCTTGGGATGGTGGATCAGGAGACTCAGCCGATGTTCTCAGAATTGCTGTTGGTACTGTCCGCGAGTTTGTAAATGCAAACAAGTCCATTACATTCTTGACTTCCGTATCTGAATTATAGTGCTGACCTGCCCCCTATAAAACTCAATCTATGAAAGATAGATTCAAATCTCACTGTAATAAGTGTGTAGTTGTGAATGTATTTACTTGGGCTTTTGCTCGAGTTAGGAGATTAAAAAGTGTATTCTGTTTGTAGGAGTCTGTAGAAATGCAGAAACGCATTCCAGATAGATAAAAGCTCACATAATCCAGTTGGCTCAAGACAACATGGCCTGTTACATATATGCATCTGCATCTTTTCTTCCTTATAGGAGAAAGGAGATTTATGCTCACCTCAATTGCTACCTCAGCAGCGAAATGCTTCCTCTTGAGGCTGCTGCTCAAACCACTTCTACCACACTGGTTATGGACTAGCTGCTCCACAGCCCTGCTCTGAGCCTTCCTACGTCCTAACAGACTGAAAGGTCATTCCAAATTCCAAGAGATTTCAAGCAAGTGTACTTCCCTTCACTGGGCACACACCAGCTGGCAGCTACTCTGGTTCCATTTTCAACTTAGAATGCAAGACTGAACCTCAGGCATGACCCTGAAAAGAGCTTTTCCTGCTAGTTTCTGATTAATACTAATGAGTTACAGGTAAACAAGGGTTTATAAACTGTGTAGTATTCAACTTTGCACCTTTCAAGTGCAGTTGTGTTTAGGAAAGAATAATGTAGTTGTTAAGCAGCATGTGTCAGTGCTAAAAACAGGTTGGGAAAAGAAGCAAGACACTGTTGTGCTGAACTGGAGTTTCCAAAGCAGTTCTGCTTGCTGGAACCTCTGTATTGGCTGAATAGGAAGTTATTGGATTCTGTAGTGAAAAGGCTATTGGAGCATATAAAAGGACTGCATTGACACATCCCTGAATTAAGGCAGTGAAATGTAAGTTGAGGAACTTGATGGCAAAGGCTTTTTGCAGCTTTACTCTCCTTTTAAACTTTACCAGCTTGAGTTTTACACCTCCAGTGGCTGAGCAGAAGAAATGCTGCCACTTGGCTGCCTGACCAATAGACGGATCCTGTCAGTTAATTAAGTTTCTACGTGGTATTAATCAAGCTTCCATTCGGAAGCCATTTGCATGGTCTAGAAACTAAGACTTTCAAGTACAAACTAGTAATTGCAGGCTCTAATTCCATTTCAGGCTTTGATTTGCTCTGTAGCCTTGGAAACATTAATTCATCTACAGGGCCTGGGAGGATGGTGCAGGGGAGGGGATGGGAAAGCTGGACTCCTGGCTAAGGAAATGGGTCAGAATAGAAGAAACCTGGATTGAATGTTTCTATTTTCTGTATTTTCTGTGTGGCTGTAATCATGACACTTATGACTAGGAAACACAGAGATGTTTTGGCTTTAAAAGTACCAAAACACCTGGAATGACATCTACAGCTACTCCTGCCAAAGGAGGCTGGCTTTCAGGATCCATCACATCTTTGTTTCTGAAAAAAGTCTTTGTGGTAGCTAAGAATCTGATGCAAACAAACAGTTAAAGCAGCTGCTGAGAAGGAGATACTGCAATACATAACCACATGAAATGTGATCTTTGCAGAGATGAGAACTTTCCATTTTAAGGACATATGTAATGAATGCAGTGAAGTGGAACAGCAACATGGCACTGCATAAAATAAGTGGAATGTCATGTAAATGGATCTGAAAATTACTGGTAGTTAGACTATTCTCTGACAGAGTGCTTCACACTAATTCAAGGAAAAATGTCCTTTCACTGTTACCAGGCCTAATGCCCAAGCAGAGGGGAGGAGGAAAGAACTGAATGTGTAAAGGCAGGACAGGTCTTGTAAATGCATCCATTTTCTGTCTGCTTTAACTCACTTTTTTGTGTCTGTGAAATGGATGATCATGAGACTGGGTAGATACGTGATGAGGGTGGAAATCGACCTACCTGCAGGGGAACCCATGTGGAGTCTGTGGAGTATGGTCTTAAAGTAGGATTTTGCTCTAAATGAGCTTTTAGGAAGCATGGAATTCATCCATTGTATTTGACAGTTACGGGATGTTTTCATAAACAATTCCATTCTCACCACTGAGAAATCCTGTGATCATCCAGAGAGGAGCTGGTCAGGGTTAAGTAGAAATCTTTTTTTGGGGGGAAGCCCACATCTCACATCATGGAAACATCACTATTCAGTAAAAGTGAGAGGAGAATCGATTTGAAAACCGGTGAGTGGCTCTTGTTCTTGTGGGCGGAAAATAGGTTGCAATTTTACCATGAAGTCAAGTTTCACCATGTAGGTTTTCCACTTTCCTCGTGGAATGCTCCAAAGAAACACATGTGTTCCACAGAGAAGGTTTTCTTTGAAGAAAAATCACTTCAATTGGAAAACACTGAATGAAACCAGGTCGTGATGCCGGCATTCTTGTGGTTTTCTCCTTTTGTCCCACTAAACTCCTCTGCACTTTCCTGCTCTGCTTGTTTTGTTGCCACTTAAATTTCTCATTGCTCAGCTTCTTTCACTCTGGTCCAGGAGTGAATGGACTTGTAAGTGATTAAGACTCTGATTATATCCTCTTCCTATAGTGGCAGCTCTGTGCTTCAAAAAGACGAGGCCAAAACCAACAACCAAATAAATATTGAGTTTTGCAGATATTTCAAGAGAAATCTATTTTCCTTCCTAACTTATAGTTCTTTTGCAATACAGAGACAAGAAGTTCTTTACTGTGAGGGTGCTGAGGTGCTGGCACAGGGTGACCAAAGAAGTGGTAAATGCCCCATCCCTGACAGTGCTCAAGGCCAGGCTGGACAGAGCCTTGTGTGACATAGTCTAGTGTGAAGTATCCCTGCCCATGGCAGGGGTTTGGAACTGGGTGATCTTAAGGTCCATTCCAAACCATTTTATGATAAGATCAAACTAATTCCCTTGTTTGGATCCAAGAAGATACCCATTTCATGTGACTGTAAGTTTCTTTCCTCTTGTGCTCAAATTCTGCAGAAGAAAGGTTAAAGCCCAATTTGTCCAGACTTTGTCTGTTATTGAACTTGCACCCTCATTATGTGAACCTGAGCACTGGAAATAGAGGAGCTTCTCTTTTAAAGTCTTTACGAATGTGGAAGGCAAACTGCAAAAATTAACTGAAATAGCCACAGTTCTGCACCCAACCCTCCTCCCTCGGTTTAGTTTGAGATATATTTTAGGGAAACTAGGAAAATAACTCTCTTCTGCTGCTGAAGAGCTTGGAGAATTCCTGTTTGAGAATAGTTCTCCCTACCAGGCGTTTATGTTAATGGTTTCCTTGTTTACAGTTGCAGACCTGATGCATTGGAACTGCTGGCTGCAGTCTTTCACTCATCACTAGAGTTTGCATCTCTAATGTGTGCAGGCTGTGAGGAAAGCTTTCACATTCATCTGTGCTGTAAGAGGGGGTCAGCAGAATATGCAGCAGTTCAGATGCTCTGTAAGCCCTTGAAACACCTCACAGAAAGCAGGTTTGGAGTTTGGGGCTGACTTGGTCAGGTGTCACAGATGTGATCTTAGGGAAGACTCACCAGTGTTAGATTCAGATGAGGTATATGGACACCAGGTTTGTTTTCTGTTTAACATCTTGCACTGATTTTGCATAACAGGTACATTTGTTCCCTAAGCAATAACTCTCGCTGCTGACATGCAGCCAGAAGGCTGCTGAAGTCGGTAACAGGAGCGTCCAAAGAGTCCTCTTTGTCTCTGACCTCATTTAAGAGATGTTTCCCCTTTGTTTCCCTTCTTGAGCATTTCAGCTCTGACAGGTGCAGATTTGCCAAAAGGAATGTTAATGGCCTATTTACTGCATCCCAGCTTGTTCCAGTTACTCACAGATCATTTCCTATTCGGAGCCCAGCAGCAGGCTCATTTTCTCTCTGCTGTTATTTTCTTTACAGTCTGGGTAAATGCCACAGGAGCGACACTCCTGCCTCCTGACAAGTCACCATCTCTGCACACAATAAAATCCCCAGCCCAGGGCTGGATCCCAGAAAGGGCAAGGTCACATCCCTGAGAACACCCAACTGCATGGAGCCAGTCAAACAGGAATGTGAGCTCTGTACAGTGAATCAACTTGAAAGATCATTAGAAAATTGGGCAGATGCGATGAGCTGAAGATAGCCTTATACTTTGCTTCCTCCCTGTGATAGTTTCTGCGTTCTCATCTTCTGTTTAATATAGTGACACTTGTTAACATTGGATTGATTTCACCATAGCTGTGCAATAACATGTTCCAGTTTGTTCTGGCTGGCATGGAAAGAATAGAAGACAACTTGAAACAGATGCAACTGTGTGACTGGGTTTAAATGCCCAGGGAGGAAAGCAGTAATGCCATGAGCTGTTGTGCCTCTGAGGATTCCAGCCCAAGGTCATTTAGCTGTTTGTTTCCATTAATAATACAGCTCTTTATGTATGTCTTCTGCTTCCACTTTGTGACTTTAAGCAATATCTCAGAGGAGGGTTTTTTGTTTCCATTAGCTCAGCAAAGCAACAGAACAAAGGAGGTTACATTGTGAGCTGCTAACCTGGGCAGAGGTGTGATAAATCTTGTAAAGCACCTGCTCAAAGCATCTTCTCTGCTCTGAGGAAGCGGAGTAACTGTGCAAGTTCATCTTTACCACTTCACCTTCAGATACAGTGAGGCAATTGCACAGAGCTCCTCCCTTAGGAAACAGATTTATTTTAGCCTCTCTACTGCTGTAATCAAAAGACCTGATTTCTCACCTGTGGCTGTTGCTTGAAGAAAGGACTTCATTTGTGCATAGAGAGACCAAGTGAAAATGTTTAATAAAGGCCAAGTGTCACTTTCTACTTTCTAGTCCTGGTGTGTGAAGTGACACCACATATAAGTATGCTGTGAACATCAACGTGGTGAATTCAGACTGTACCAAATAGCTGATATAAACTGGCTAAACAGCATTTTGCTACACCTTTTACTGCTTTGGCTTTGACCTGCTCCAAGTCATTGATGGATTCCTGCTTCTTGGTAACAACCAGCTGCAAGAGTTAATAGGTGGGAAAAGTTCATGGAATTCATCAAAGGCTCCAAAGACACTTTTCCTTCTGCTAACCTAAAAATAATGAGGCTTTTCAAACCCTAACCAAGCAGGTGCAAATTACAACATCTGGCATATTTGCTGAATAGGAGCCAGAAAGGATCAAACGAGGAGTTCTGATGGAAAAAAATAAGCGCATATTTGTATAATGAAGCTGATGTTGCCCAACACATGGAAGGTAGAAAGGAAAACAAACCACGAAAGACGCTGTCTTTAAAACAGCACTAATCTGGTGCTTCGCTGCTGTAATATACACACAATTTAAATAACTCACGTACTTTCTTGACTAAGGGACTTTTTCTGAACTAGAGGCTTGATGTCCATTTTTAAGCTCCCATTTCCATATACGGATCGCTTGTGGATCTCTTTCCCTCTGTTGCAATGGCTTTGTAGAGACAGGACCCCAAGTGCTGCAGGATCACAGCTTGCGTTTATTTGTACTGCCTCTGTTTTTCACAGATGGGGTGCTTGTGTTCCAGGAATGTTGCAGAGAGAAAATATGACCATAAATTGATTCTAGAATTAGAATCTTTGCTTTTTTGTCAGTAAGGTTAGTAATATTCAATGTGAACTATGGACTAATGCCTAATGGGAAGCAAAAGGGAAAGAGATTGAAAATGGAACATCTTGGCATGAAGTGGGCAAGTCTGCTGGTAGCTATTATCTGACTTTTCCTAAGCAATGATGTTCTTTAGTTCTTCAAATTACTACAGACTGGTGAAAAACATTTTGTTCTGAAAATACTCCAACAAAACCATGTATCTGCTTAACTGATTATCAGACTATTTCCATTTAATTCCTTTTTCTACGGTTAGATTTTATTAGCTACAGTTCTTCCTCAGAAGATGTACTGCTTTGATTTAGCCCTCCAACCATGACTGCTCTTGAAATTGTGCAAGGAGAAAAAAGAACTTCCTTATGGCTTGCAGAAGCCGCATCTAGTCAATGTCATCAACAGTTTGGACAGAAGCAGTTTGCAGCCTCAGGTCTGCCCATCTCTCAACTTTCACAAAGCCAGTTCTTCAGGATACAGAGTTTGAATGTGGTCGGGGGAAGATCCAGCACTCAGGAAGAGGTTTCATCTGGACCAAGTTCTTTGAACAGGTCAGCTCTGAGTTTACAGCTCCATAACACCAGGAATATTTGCACTGAGAGACATCAGTGCAAACAGAGATGAGAAGAATCAGACCCACAAGGCTGATGCTTTACAGTGAGAAGATTAATCCATTTAGACCCTGGCATTGTGTGATTGCTCTGGGTCCAGCAGGCCTCTTTATACCCTTTTCACAAGCACAACATTTCTGATCAACTTGTCAAAGTCTTGCAAAAATGTTATTAGCTCTGGAGCTTTGCTGTGGGGGTCAGGAAGGTCTGCTCCCTTTTGCTCTTGCTGTTGTGCCGGGAATGCAGTTTCCATCCAGCGCTCACAAGGAGCATTATCTGCTGCTGCTTCTATACTTGTTTAGAGTGGAAAAGCTTGTATAAAACCTGACACACACAGTTTACTAATACCTGCTTTTACGTTATACATACAGAATCACTTCTGTCTTCTGCATCTTCTCTCCATGCTGTGGTTTGTTTTTTTAACCTTGTTTCTTCACACATGGCCACCTTCCATTGGGCTGCAGCCAGTCTACCTGACAGGTAGTGTTGCAGAACTAATGAAGTTTCAGCTGCACTTGGTCCTCAGAATATAATAGCATTAAGTTATGTTCAATACATGGTGAGTTGTTGTGAGCAGGTAGTGAAAAGAAATGTGATTAAATGGTGCAGAGCTCAGAATCAAATTCTCCACACTAGAAACTTCATTTGGTTTGGAATGTCTAGGACAAAAGTGAATCCATAATGGACAATGTGTTGTATTAACTCAGTGCTACTTTCACTTCCCCACACCACCACCTCTTGATTCACCTCACTGAAGGCCACTGATACCTCCACCTGGGACCGATGTTTTATATAAAACCTAAAGGCAATTATTGGGCTAAACTTTGTCTATTTTTACAAGCTGACAGATGCACAAAGCATCAAACTGAGATGCTGCTTTGGAAAACCACTGCAGATGTCATCTCACCTGAGGTAGCACCCTGCAGTTAAATACGCTTTTCTCCTTGTATTTATAGCACAAGATGTAGTTCTATCAACCATCAGATCCAGGGTGATAACAATGGAGTGATGAAATCATCAGTCCTTGATCAGATGAGGTGTAATGGTCCTGAAAGCCCATATGATCAGGAATGCTGATTGTGGGTGTCTCGGTTGATGTGCGTCACTGATAGTGAATCACTCAACTCCATGTCAAGTGTTTGAGCAGGATGTGTTCCATTGGCCAGATCCTGCTGTGCCGCTTTGCTGTGTGAGGGATCTCAGTGATGTGAGCCTGACGGATAATAACACTGTGGTACCTGCACTTGGAATCAGCAGCACTTCTCCACAGAGTGGTTCCATTGAAATAAATGGAACTATTTGTGGGAGAAGAGATGAGCAGCTCTAAGTGGAGTCAGTTGGAATTGTGTCTTTTTAGCCCAGAAAAAGGAATCAATTTTGATGAAACATTTATTCTCTATAGAATGAAATTTATATGTAAGTTGAAACTCTGTCAAGGTAAATTGTGTTTTGACTTAGTGTATTTTGAAGGGGGTTTGAGATGCAAAACCCCTGTATTCCTGCAGCCACTGAGTGTTTCCTGGCTGGAGAAAAGTAGGGTTTCCTTTATTTTTATTTGTTTCGTGAAGGTTGAAGGAATTTGGTTTACACTGAAATTCTAAACAAAGCAGCAGGGTGCACAGATACATGTGCAGTGTGATTAGAAAGTGAGTGGAAATCACCAGTTTCCTGGGTTTTGCTCTTATTGTTCCTTGTCATTTGCTTCTATCTCTCCAGCTCATATTTTCACATTGTTTCCCATTTCCTGTTGGCTTTTGGGAATCATTTTAGCATTTTTATTGAGCTGTTTAATCTTAAACTGATTTATGGCAGTTATGAATCAGGAGTCTAATTCAGTGTGCTTAAAGCACCATCACTGATAAGAAAATTAGGGCTCTTGGTAAATTGAAAGCAATATTGAGAAGTAAAAGAACAACAACGAGCTCTTTACTAGTAAATCTGTTTCCCATTCCAGTCCTCCAACTGGTAGCAGCAGTGAAGTGCTTAAAGCCGGGCAAGTGCTGGACTTGGGCAGCATTCTGAAGGTGAAGGACTTGCTCTCTGTGATGCAGAAGCAAAGGTGGGTGCTTGTATTGGAGGTAGCCACGGCTTGTGAAAATGAGGTAAGATGAAAAATCTCTTCTACTACAAAAACCCATATGGGCACCTCCAGGGTCTTCATGATACACGTGGCATGCATGACCCATGTGTGGGTCATGCTATGTAGTGCATGTTACATGCTACAGTCATTGATTCAAGACAAATTCATATACTAAAAACTTTGGAAAATCCCATTAGTGGGAATTTCACAAGTGCTTTTGAAACCCTGCTTAAAGTCAGCAAGATGAAGACTGTTGCGTACCTCAGCCTTTGGATTTGAGCTATTGCTCTTAATGCAATCACTGCCTCCAAAAAAGCTATTTGCTTATTCAGTCCTGAGGTCTAACGGGCACCAAATGTGTGTGAGTACAAAAAACATCTGCAACACTTTGCTGCTTGTTATATTCCTGTACGTTTCTAACAGTGTTTCTAATTCCCTTTCACATTAGAAACAGTAATGCTGAATCATGTAAGTATTTTTCCCAAGAATGATTCATCTGTCCAGAGCAAGAGAATATAAAGGCAATACAAATCCTTATTTCCTGAAAGAAAAGAATGAAGTCTACCTTTCAAATAAGTTTATATGCTCCAGCACTGGTAATAAATATCTTTCTTTTTCTATGAAGTCCTCGGTGCCTGTAGCCTTGAATTATTTGTCTCCTGTGTGGAGTATCTCAGCATATGCAGATTAAACCCAACTTTAAGTGTTTTCTTTCCCTCTTTCTGCTGTGCTTGGTTGTCTTTCATTTAGACCAGCCTTACAATAGTCAAATATTGTAATTTTTGTGGTATCCTTGTCAGTTTGAGCGCTGAATCTCTCCCTGGGTTTGAGGTCAAACTTTCAGCTGGTATAAATCAACGTCCAATTCTGAGGACCCACACGAAGAATTATGCATTACTTACGGCCTCTTTTAAAACCTTATGGAAGGCTCCAATAGTGCATAAAGAACTGTAATATGTGGAGGGCTTTGTATATTTAAATCTAGCTGCCTGCAATTTTGAGTCCAAGCTCTGCCACCAGGAAGTGGCTTTTCCATTTGCATGCAAACTCAGGCAGGAAACTGCCTTTTAAAAATTAACCATTCCTGTTCATGTCTACGTTGTGCCATAAACCCAAATAACCCATTTTCTGTGTTAAATAACCCTTTATTAGGGAGATTAAATAAGACATTCCCAGTTTTTCGCAAGCCAATGGAAAATACTTGGCTGCCTTTGGGGTGACATTGCAGTGTTTGAAACAGTGATGCTCCCACAGAGCAGCTGAATCCTAGAGGTGATGAGTAAGTCAGAAATTGCATACGGGGATTTTCCCTTGAAAGACCTGAACTAAAATTGATCCAGGACAGCCAGATGAATAGCCTGCTGCAAACAAGTAGTGCTATGGGATCTTTAATGACCTCACATGATCAAGATCATACCCCACATTTGTTGCCTGAAGCTTTATGGTCCATCAAACCATAAAATCATGCCTGGTCCAGTGCTGACTCAAAGGTGGGATTACCACAGACCTGTTCACTCATACTGCTTCTTACAGCCTCAGGCTTTCTTGGGAGCTGCACTGATCTAATACAATTTCTCTTGGACTGCAAGATGTGAGGGCAAAAAAAAAAAAGGGGAATTGTGGTTTTTGTCTCTAGTCCAGAAGGTCCCCACACGGGATTTACTGCCCCTGGAAGGCCATCAGCCTCTGTCTGTGCTCCCAGTGCTTCTGACTCAGTATCGAAATCCTAGCAATTCAGCCTGACCCCTGCTTACATGCTGTATTGCCATACACTATTTCTTCATATTGAAATGAAAGGGAGTAGAATTCTCAGTCCTTAAAACCTGGTAACATTTTAAAATCAGATTGAAAGTTTCTCTTGTTTAATATTTTGAACCCTAAACTTAAACCCCAAACAAACCCACAACCCAAAATAACCCCAACTCCTTCCCCAACTTTATTAGTTAACTCAGGAGTGTGATGCAATGTATGTTGCCACACACAATCCACAGGCAATTTTCACATCTTCCAACCTCCCCAATGCTGTCTCAGATGAAGACAGAACAACAAAAGGAAGACACGGATCTTATCACCCATCTACCAGGTTCTGTTTCTACCCACATGCACTGCTTAGTGTCTTTATCATCTGAAGTCTCAAGTAAAAGCCATTATCTGATAATGTGTTCTCTCGCCTTTGTGGACAATAATGAAGTGGTACATTCAGCAGAGTAATATTTGGGGTATACATCACAAGGCCCCAAAGGAAATGTGTTAAATATGTCAGTATTTATTCATAACTTGATATACTTGCTGCACAAAATGCTTATAGGCTCTGACAGACCTTTAATAGTTGTTGCTGTGGTTTCTGAAGAGTTGGGAACACTCAGTGTCAGGGTGTTTAATCTCGTTGGAACACACAGGACTGGGCCATAGAGAATATCCTTGTACATCTTTGGTCTTGTCTTTCAGTCAGGGTGCCTTTGTTGGGATTAAAGACTTCATTGCTGGATCCTGCCTCTGTGTTCTGCTTCCTAGGAGAGGTTTGCAGTGGGAATGTCATGAAATAAAACCTTGGACATTTTGGGTCTAAGTTCAAATTTTGCTGCTGGTCTGTCATGCAGCTTGCTCTGCCTCTCTGTGCCTCTGCTCTTGTGTCTTTAAAATAGGTTCTTTAAAAGCTGGGAAACACCTTGAGCTCTACTGGACTGTGAATTCTTATTTCACTTCTGCTGCCCCCCTGTTTGGAAGGGTTTTAACTCTCAATCTCAGCACAAAGCCAGAATCTCCCGTCATTTTCAGCTGGTGCTGGTGAGCACTGCATCAGTCGTGTTTGCACTTTCCAGAACTGAGCAGGCCTGCACCGGTGCTTGTCAAACTACAGTGAGAACAGATTTTCAGCTTATCAGCATATTGGGAATGTTACACGGAAGTTCTGAAGGCTTTTCTGTAAACCTGAAATCTAATTATCACTTACCTGCATGTTCGAGGGGGAAGGCAAACTCCACTGGGGATTCAGCAGCCACTTGGAGCAGGCAGCAGGAGGGAGGACACACTGCTGAAAGTTGTGCTACAGAAAGCACATGATAAAGGGATTTTGCTGAACCTCCAAAATATTCTTTGGTACCTTTTGCTGCTTATGATTTGATGAACCTATCATTTTCACTCTCATTATAGGAGAGCTTGCCAAATGCTTGAAGCCAGAGCCTTGAATGAGGTCTCTGTGCTGCTCACTTACATACTATTAAATATTCTTGCCCAGTAAGAAAGCCTATTAAATATTTAAACCCTGTTCTTTCCTCAAAAGCAGAACAGCAAAGATGATTTTCCATGGAATTTAACATTAAACTCTGGTAATTTGTACAGCTGTGCATATAAATAGTTTGCACATCATCTCCGGAGGCAAAGGTCAGTGTGCCTCATCCATTTCAATGCTGTAAGTTACATAGCAACAACCTTCCCGTTTCTGTCCCCATCTTATTTATTGAAAGTGACTTAAAAACTGGGCTGAAGTACCATGGGGTTTGGAGAGATGAATGAATGGGAGTTGATTGTAATATTTTTCCTTAATCACTTAATTTTTGTCTCTTCATAGAATAAGCTTGATAAAAACAGTCCATCAGCAGTGGGGACTGGGTGACATCGAGCTTTTACAGGGGAAAAAATCAAAACAGACAACTGCCTGATTTCACTTAATGCAATTTGTTCCATGAGTGATCTTCAGACCCCTGCTTCATTACCTTAGACAAACTTCAACCTGTTTTCCAAGAAGGAAAAGCTTCTTCTTTGCAATTAGAATTACCCAATTACACACTGCTCATGGAAACACCATGCATATTTAGCTCCAACAGATGAAAGCTGACTTTTTAAATGCCAGAGATTTCTGCAAATAATAAACACTTGGGAGTTAATATCATGAAAGGAGCTTGTACAAACAAAATACAAGTGTCTCAGGATTAGTTCTTTCTCCCTGTGCTTAAACAACACTATAATGATATTAATTTCAGTGCAAATTCCCTAGGGCAAGGTTCTGTTTGTTGAAAAATAAAGACAAGGTTGGTTAAGTTCACTAGGATTGAGGAGGTCAGATTCTTTGCTGCTGAGCTGGGATCGAGTGAAGGAAGATCAGTTCCTCTTTGTCACTGCTGCACACTGCATCCTTTGTGTGGTCCTGGAGGCATTACGGAATAACTCCTGTGCCTTCTCCTTTTGCATCTACAGACTTCTTTGGCTGTATTTCAAATAGAAGTTACACATTGAACAGTACTTTTCTCCATATTGTTAAACTTCTCCTGCGTTCATTTTACATAGAGCTAATATTTGCCTATTTCCGTCTTGTGCATTTTATGTACTTATTTGTTATTTGGGTGGAAGTGTACTAATCGACTCTCTGGTAATTCAGATGCCTCCTGCTGTTAATGCAGCAGAGGGAATTGCCTGCTTTTGCTGGCTCTCCAACTTGTTAATTGAGAAGCTATTCAATTATAGGTAATATACTTTTATTGCTAATAAGATATTCTGGTATCAACAACAGCTCCAAATCTGACTTGAAATTTGCAGGAATTAGAAGAAACTTGAAACTGCTGCCAAAGAGGCTTCAAAAATGAACCTTACGTAGAAATACCTGAATCAAGGCCAGCTTCAGAGGAGTGAAAAGTAAATCAATAAAACCCTTACTGGAGCTACCTTGCTATTTATTTACTCTCACTCGTGATTGTTTCAACAGAGAAATTTGTGCACAGGAGAATTTGCTGCAGATGTATCAGGTCAAGAAAGTTGTTCTGAATGCAGATTATCAAACAGGATATCTAAACCATAGTTAGTACTGCTCTTTAGTATCTAATTTGCCAAGATTAGATTCTTTTTTATGCATCAGTTCACAGGCTCATCTTGGGCTCTGGCATTAGCTTAAGTTATTGAAGAACATTGCTGGTAAATAAATATCATTTCTACTGTTATTTTGCAACCCAGCAGTACCTGCGAGCCCCAGTGGAGCCACGGCACCATGTACAGAGGTGATGAGCAGCTCTCCCTGAATAACACTGCTGTGGTGAGCCAAAGAGCTCTGCAGCCATCTCAAGGGTTTAGGACAACTTGGAAGCTGACATCAGAAAGGGCTGAAGTAAATGTGTGTGATTCCTGGGAGCCAAAGCTTCAGGCAGTACAAATCAGTGCGTCTTCACTGAATTTGGGCTGATAGCAACCAGCAGGGGGACAAGGACTGTTGTTTCCATTGCAGCTGGTAGAACATCCAGCTAAAGAGAGGGGGAAAAAAGAGAACCCCCAACCCACCTATTCCATTCACTTATTATGTAGTTTACTTCATAAACTGCCCTGTAATAATTTGCATGACTAGACATATTTACATGGTGATTTGCAGGCGTGCGTTCAAGTTTGTGTCCTGTCTGTGCATTTGCCTTACAAATATGTGCATGAAAAGTAATTCCTGGCTCCTACAGGAGATGAAACCCTAGGCTCCCATTTTCTTCTCTCATTACAGGCTTTGGCACGGAGACTGCAGCTAAATTTTAATGCCCATATGTATTCCCTGAAATATCCTTGGGTACTTTACTATGCTGACCTTTCATCATTTCCTATGTTGATTGGGATGACCATTCCACCCTGCTCTGTCACTCACTGGAGCTGTAAAACTGGCAAATGAGTCAAATGACTCCAGCAAGTCACAATACAGAATACTGAAAAGGTCAGTGGGGTTCTGTCTCCCCTGCTACAGCTCCTGCAGTGTGAGACACCTGAAGTATTCAAACAGCGTCTGTACTGATGCATGCTGTGGTTTAGCTTAAACAAGTCAAGGCGAGCAATGGTAAACCCATCCTTAACACGTTTTATGTAGGGTCTGGAGGCTTCCAAGAGGCTAAAAATTAGTGTGATCTCTCATGTTAATGTCCAGTGTCATGTCAGTGGTGGAAACAAGAGAACTGGGCTCTGTTCTTCAGAATCTTACATGGATAGATGTCCTACCGACAGTAAACTCCAGCCCTAGTGTCAGATTTAAAGGGCAACTGTAGTCTGTTTCCCTTCCTGGGATCTTGTGAGTTCTTAACTTTCAGCAAACCTTTGCAGTTCACAGTTAAATTGAATTTTCTCTTGAGTACATCTGGTGAAAGAACCTCAGCAACTTCCCATGGGAGAGTATTCCATGAACTTAGTGAACTCATCTTCTAGAAATCTCTGCTAAATCGGGTGACAGTTCCTCAAAAGGGCAAGCAAGTTAACGTCTCATTTCAGGACCTTTAGAAGTGCATTTTGCTTCACCTAAATCTGACCTATGGATCTTTCTGGAAAAAAGTGAAGCAATAGTCAGTGTTCAGCAGCAGATTTGGGCTCTGAACTGGCCTCACTGGAAAAGAAAGCATGGTGAAAGGAAAGAAATGAGAACTAATGCAGAGTCTATATGCACTGCTTCCTCCCTCCCTCCTAAGATAGGCTTCTATTTTTCTTCCGGTGGCTCCAGAAGGGCAGGATTCACAACTGAGTGGTAAATCAATACAATCAGACTTGGTTATTTCTATTTCCACCTAAGTAAGTTCGTGCCCTGTTGGTTGATTTCAAATGCCAGTATATTATCTATTTGTGTCTCTTCATTTTTCCCCCCCGAGGCAAAAGATGTTCACAGCAACAACAAAAGGGAAGAGAAGTATGAAAAGATTAGTTTGATCAAAGGAATATCATGCCACACCAGAAGATTGATTTTCCTTTCTTCCTGGACTACCATGCCCCTTCCCTCTGTGCTGCCTGCAAGGCTGTAGCAGAGATCTCTTCCTCATGTCTCACCATGCCTTGCATGTGTGCCTTTTGATTATGACTTAGCTCCTTCTAATATCACACAAACAAGGCTCTGTCATGTCCCAGTTGCTGACCTTTTCTTTGTGTGATGCTCAGGAAGGACCCTTTTTAGTTGTCACACTTGCCTGGCGGGTAGGAGTCTTGGGACAGGACACTCAGTTACCTCTCTGCTGTCCTCTATTGTTAAGTAAGAGCAGCAGAAGAGACTAGAAAGGAAAATCTTAATGTTTAAGGACAAACCAGTGCAAGGCTGGATAGGTCTTGCTTACACTACCACTGATTCTTAATGTATGATTAGCTCCTGCTGTGCCCCGGAGTGCAGGCTGGAGTTTTGATGGACAGGGAGGAACATAAAGCAATAATATATTAACACTTGGTATCAAACCACCTTTTGTTTAATGGGGATAAGGAAACAATCCAATTTTAATAATGCCAGATCACTCTGCCTAAATGAAATGGGAACAGGAGATGGGAGGCTGGTGAACAGTGCTGCCTGCCAACAGGAAAACAGGTTTTAATCCTGTAAATCACAAAAGGAAATTGCTAAGGCTATATCTCATAAAATTAAGTCAATTTAAGCCTGTCTATTAGGGGGAAAAAGATTACTCATGAACTGGCATTTCAGTATGGAGGTTTGTGATAGTGTTGGATTTGCAAGGCAACTTCAGTCTTCAGAGCTTTTGCATCCAGGGCTGCTGGAAGCAACTGTAGTTCCATGAAAGCACAATGCTGACTTTACCCAAGGGATATTTTCCTTCAATATTGCCATAGGGAGCTGAATAGCTAGAATGGAAATGCCTGTAGCACAGGGTGAGTAACAGGAAGCTAATTCTGTCTATTGACCAGCAGGTGCTTGGAGCCATGCAGATGAGAGCCTGGAGCAGGAGCTATGGAATGATTCAAAGAGTGGGCAAAGAGTGGACTTGGAGAATGTGTATTTGCCAAACTCTGGTAATTGAGCTACAGAGTATGGAGAGAAGGGCTTAGATCTTCCTAGAGGATGGTGGTGTGGTATTTAAGTCAGGGCTGGCCACTCTGTTACTAGAAGACCTTTATTTCTCTTTCATATCCTGTTGCAGTCTGTTGCCATAACTGGGATCTGGACTTCATGATCCCCGAGTAGTCTTGCTCTTTGCTAAGAAGGGAGGGGGGGCAATATTAGTATAGAAGTTGCAGCTGTTTGTGAGCTACCTCTGCAATATCCTCCACAGCTTGAACACCTCCAGCATTACAGACAAATCTCCAATCTTTAGAAGCAAGCATTCTCTATAGCAATATGGCATTATCAAAGTGGCAACACAGTACAGGAGGGAATTCGTTTGCTATTCAGGTGGCTGGATAATAACCAGGCATCCTTATTCAAAAGGTGGAGGGGGCGGGGAAAGGAGAAAGAACAAATTGTATAGGTGATTTTAACAGATTGATTTTATCAGCCCTCCACTGGTGCTTTGATAGCTCTCTGAGTAGCTGCACTATAGGGAACATTGCAAAGAGATTGAGCAGCAAGAGTTTGGTTTCCTCAAGCAATCAAATGAAAGCTCTGAATGACCTGATATAAAAAAAGCCCCAATAGATGCAAACATGAAAACGTTTGTTAAATTGTTGTTGCAAAGATTAGAAAAGTTGAAAGAAGAAGTTTTTCACATTGCAATCTTTTTGTTGGTCTGTCATGATAAGCCACCAGAAGTAAAATGAAACAGCAGATGCAGACCCTTTGTGATGCAGATGGTGGAATCAGGGACTAAATAGGAATAAACAGCACTTGCTAAAAAGCCTTTTGCTGTTTCACTGCAATCTATTCTGAGCAAATAATACAACATGTACCAATATTTCATACACTCCTGTGAAACTTTTAAAGCATTTTACAGCGTAGGAGAAGCATTATCTATGTAGTGATGATGGGGAAGCTCAGACAGAGATCTCAAAACTGCCTGATAGCATCTTTTTCACCTCTTAAGAGCAAGGGCAGCTGTTGGCATCCCTTGCTTGCGAAGTGGCATTAGACTGGTCCAAAGATGCCTAACTACATGATAAAATGGGAAAGAATCAGGTAAAACCTCGGTCAGTTCTCGCTGCTGATTGGGATTTACAGTGTATTTCATTGTGATCCCCATCGTTATTCTTGCACGACTTCTGCACTTATTTCCAGCTTCAATCCACAAGGATGATGAGCCCAGTTAAGGAGTGTCCTAAACTGGATCTGTGTAAGCATTACAAAGCTTAGTGCAGATCTTTTACTGTATTGTCTGATTTCTTACTGAGATAAATTCTCCTTTAGGAGGGACTACACTCTGAGTTTACTAAAACTGGTTTAAGTTGAATGGATGTGATTTATTTTTTTCACCATAACTGCAAGGCTGAGCTCCAAGTAATAGGAATTTGGAAGGAAAAGATGTATCTTGGGCTACACAAGCACCATCTGACACACTGTACCATTTTGTAGGCAAGCAGTTAGGATGGATGCTGAGTTTCTCTAGGAATCCTCAATTATATCTGTCTAGCATTGTTTAGTGGTGTTAGGTTTCTAGTTCACTTCCAAATAAATCCCATCTCTGGATTTAGAAATTCATGAAGTTCTATGTCATCCCAAATGAATCAGGCTTCCAGAACATTTGGGGCTCCCAGAAATGTTGAGTTTATTGCCCCCCAGTGTCAGAATCTGTCCATACAACTGGTGGACAGTCCGTGCGTCAAAGGAGTAAATTGCCTGAAGTACGGGAGCAACAAATGCAGGTGGAAATCACGATACCTGATAATGTCTCCATTAGACCCCAAATGAATTGGCAGAACGTACATATTTCCTAATGAGGGTTTAGGAGGTTGTAATTACTGTGGTACCCATCCTGCTTGGCACCAAGATATGGATTGCAACAGTAGTAACCTGGAAGCAGCATTTCAGGTTACAGATTTCAAGTGAAGAACAAGTCAGCAGTCCCCTGGAGGGTATCTATTGCTTTTGCTGGCTCAACAGTGAGTTACCCTTTAGAAGGCAGTCTACCAAGGCCTGTACTACTTGTCTCTCACTGCGAAGAGCAGCATTCATCAGCATCATTGAAATGAATAATAACCTTAAAGAGTATCTTGTTTTTCTTTTAAGTTAGCATAAAATTATTGAAAATTACATTTTTAAGCTACATCTTTTTACAGATAAATCTCTTTTACATCCAATTATAAATAATAACGAATATTCCATGGAGCCCTTGATAACAGCTCCTGTTAGGTCTGAAGAGCAGTCAAGCAAAAAGTACGTTGTAATAAGGTCACGAATGCTGTAAATTACTGGGTTCTCATCTTTGCGTACATCTCACAGTGGGCCAAGAGGGTTTCACTTCATTAAATGTGAGAAGTCACAACTCATACTAAACCACACCACAGCATCTGAATCATTAAGTAGAGAATGTAAGAAATTGCACTACATGAAGATGTGCTTCTCCTTTCTTGTTAACCTCTTCTGTGCTCTCAGCATGTGTTCCTCAGAATTGGGTGTGCAGGTTTCAGGGTAACACCCTGAACTTGCAGGGATATGGGTAAACAGCTGCCTGACTTTGGCTAATATGCTGGGAAAAGCAGAAGCCAAAGCATCTTCATGAGCACTCTGAGCTTATGGTTTCCACTGGGGTAGCCTTTGTTATGATAACTCATTCTGTAGGTAACTCATATTTGGAGACACAATCCTTTGCTAGCAAACCACCCGCCAGCTTGTATTTTGGATCTTTTTTACAACCTGTGTGTCTCTGTGTAACCATCATGTTGGTGAGGCCATGGCACAGGTTGCTCAAAGATGTGCTAAATGCCCATGGAAGGGGGTTGGAACTGGATGATCTTAAGGTCCTTTCCAACCCAAATCATCCTGTGATTCTGTGAAGTTAACTAGCACTTCAGCTTTATGTATATGATGTCCCAAGACCCCTGCTCAGAATTGTGAGTCCCTTCTGTGCCTTTGGTGTTCCCATTCTGAGTGACAGCCCATGAATATGAGCCGAAGGTCTATTAGGCCATTGCCAAGGTTCACTATCCTTAGGCAACAAAAGCTTTTTCTCTTCTCTGATCCTCTTTGTTCAGTGATAGTTTTATTTCATGGCCTGTTTCCCAAGCATCCTCTTCTGGCTAGGGCTGGGTATGGGCTGCTTCCTGATCTTACCCTATCTTATCCCAGTGCATTCCATGTTTCTTACAAAGGGAGTTGCTATCAGCAGTTCATCTATTTTCCATCCAGTTCTGCCCTGGATAGTTAATTCTGGGTAGCTGGAGAGTTGATCATCTAACTTCCTTGTATAGAAGAAAGTAAAGAAGGCAAAGAAGTGTCCTGGGGTTTATTACTCTAACAGGTCTTCAGATCCTCAGCCTTAAATGCCTTTAATTTTGCTTGTGGGGAAGTTGGTCTTTTCATTTTAATTCAAATTAACAACTCCCCCTTTTTAATTGTTGCTGGTGTGGTTTTGTTCCTGTCTCTGCATTTCACATTGAGTTTCTCACAGAACAGAGCCTCACAGCAGCAGCAGCAGCAGCAGAAGCAGGAGCTGGTGTGTGGAGCAGTTGTGCACTGACAGCAGCTGGGGAGGCAGCGGCTTGAGCTGGTGAGAAGCACAGGAGCTCCTTTCCTCTGAATGCCCCCAAATCTACTTTTGGCCACAGGCAGAGGACCTCACTCCTCTGTGCTTTTGTCTTTGCCTTTTATCCACCATCTATTTGCATTTGCAGCTTTTGGGGTAGGGATAAACTCTTAGCACCTATTCATACAGCTCTTACCCAAGCTAAAATCCTCAGGAAACTTCAGGCTCCCTTGAGCTGCCAGAATATCAATAGCAACCACTTAAATCTCAAGGTGCCAAATCTCTTGAGCACCCATTAGCTTGAATGGGATTGGTGGGAGCAGCAGCAAGAAAGTGTAAGACCTGTGCTCTTCTTTTCCTGCTCTTCCAGAGAGAGTTCAACTTAAGAGGATGCTTCCTAAACTGTGGCATTAATGCTGGGGTTTGGAAGCCAGTGCTGCGCTTTGGCAGGAGAGTCTTTTCCCTCCATCCGATTTGCATGTTGCAGCCTTCAAAATTAAATTAAAGGCTCTTTCTGCTGCTGCATTCAACAACTGAATATTTATAGATGGTGCTGTAAGACTTCCAGAGGCCTTCACTGAAGGGCAGCCACAGCATAAATGCATCTGAGTGCTGGCATGCAGCTGAGAGAGCTGCGGTGCCGACCTTCCAGTCACACCTTGCTGGCTCTTTGTTAAAGCTTGATTAAAGTTATTTGGCTTTCAGTACTTGTCCAGTGAAGGCTGCAGCTCTTTGTAAATGAATGAAGTGAAAAATCAGCTTTTACTTCTTTTTTACTGACCATTGCAGTACAAAAAGCGTACTCCACTGGTACGAAAGCTTACAAACCCCATCCATGTTTTGTAATCATTGTTACTGGGGTGATTTCCATCATGGTAAGACCTGCACATGACAAACACCACCACAGCTCCAGCAGTGGGAAGCATGGAGCGTCCCAGTCATTAAAAGACTGGGAAATAGAAGAAGGAAATGCCTGCCTTCTCCAAGAAGGGCAGCAAGCACAGCATGTCACTGGCTTATAGCTTTGGACAAACCCCATCCCACATGTCCGTGAATGTGTATGATATCCTAGGAATACTTTGGTAAATAGGTTCTCCAAGCTACTTGTTGTTGTTCAATAATCAGAGTTATTTTGAGCTATTACTTTCAATTTTGTTCCCATTCAGAAGCAAAGAATGCAAAGAAGATCAGAGAAAAGCAGGCTATTAGCAATCCAGACTTGGGTTTTGACTCATAAATCATGTCTGGTTGGAAGGGAGAAGGGCAGGTAATAGGATTCATCAAGTTTTGCTGACTTTAATAATAAAAGCTGCCGCCCAAAGAAATAAAATACATCCAGCATGCAACGGGAATAAAACCATGAAGTCCTCTTGGCTAATGGCTCTAAGCAGTAATATAAAGATATGCATAAATTATTATGAATCTTAAAAAAATGAGAGATGCACCCCATTTGCATAAAATGTTTATAGTAATCTTAGGGGTAAGAGATTTACTTTGAAGCATAGGGATCATTACAGGGAATTGTGGAAGTGGAGTCTTTGTCCTTGAATGTTTTCTTTGGACTTCCATTAAATATGATAACCTCACAGCTTAGTTCTGCTGAGCTCAGAACCTACCAAAGCCGCCTTTTTGGGTGGAACTCTATTCCATTAGGTAATGGGAGGAATAAAGTTTGGATAGGAGGAGGTGTGGAGAAGTACATAGAAGAATAAGGAGATCTCACCAGGAGTCTGCAGCAGATTCCAGCGGAGTGTCATGAACCACCTTCTTCCTTCTTAATTTCTCTTCTTCCTGAAAGTGAAATAGTTGTGCCCTGAACTGGCACCTTCCCTCCTGGCATCACACCTGAAAGAATCTATGGCTAACACAAAGCTGGGATTTAACCCCACACTTACCCAAGGTGAAGAACTGAGGTGATAGCCCCCAATTCCTGAGTCCCCTCTGGTTTCCTCAGGCACAACTTTTTCACATGCAGAATTAGAGACACATGCTGCAAGATACCATTAGGAAATTCAGATTTGCTCTGCAAGGCAGGGTGTGTGTTCCCATCCACCCTCACGATTCATCCATGACACCTTCTTAAAGGTACTGTTACATTTGGCTTCCCATGTTTTTACCTCCTTCAACAAACAGCTTCAGGTGTCTGGACTCTTATTTGTTAATTACCAGTTCTCTTGGCTTGCCATGTAGGTCTTATTATTACTAATGCTTTTACAATCATTTACTAGAGAAGTTTCCTCCCTTCTCCTCTTGCAAACACAAACACATTTTTATCAACAGAGCTAACGTGATTGCAGTGCTGCTGTTATGTTTTATTTATTTCCATATAGGTTTGATTCTATTGCAGTTTCTCATTTTTGCCTGATGTATTATTCATGATTTATATAATACTGGAGCTTGTGCAGGACACCCTCATTTTATTAGCTGTGCTATAATTTTCTGGAGTATATAAAAATAAACCAGGAGAGGCTCCTTTTCTCCTTCCATGTTTTCCTGTGTGTGCTGTTTGCAGGAAAACAATAGCAATAATAGTGGGGTAAAACAATTACCAGGTTTACTTTGAACACCTCAGTGACTGAAATGGCACTGAAGAACCCTTTTACTTACTGGTATATACTTCGAGATGTGATAGCTGTTACTATCAATATTAGCTCTAGAAAAGCTGGACATTCTTGCCAAGACTGGAATAATCCAGTAGCTGGTTTTGTTATATACACAATGCTGTTTTGGCTCATGCTACCAAGTCAAACTAAAGCACTTCAATTTTATCACTTGCAGAGGTATGGAAAAAAACATGAGATTTAAGGGCTTAGATTTTAATCAGTGTTTTAAGACCAAATTCTGAAATGCAGACACTGAAGTTCAAGTAGCTTTAAGTTACTCCAAGGTTGTTTGCTTGGAGTAAGTTAAACCTTTGGAGAAGGTTTCTCATTGGATTTGTTTGGATACATGGGAATGTGCAGTTGGGAGGCAGGAGATTCACCTGTAACTGCAGAGAGTTCTCTCTGCTCTACAATTAAATCAAACAGTCTTTGAGCTCTCACAAGTTATGTAAATTATAAAATATATAACAAATAGAATAGGAAGCCCAGAGGAAGGGATATGAGAATACATTTGATTTGTTTCTTCAGGAGTCATTCAGTTCATCAACGGTTAAGCTGCCGTCAGTGATTCTGGGAGTTGCTGCAGTACAGGTGAAACACTGCTATCCTAAATCATAATACTCCATAATCCAAGGAACTGTCAACCAAGGGAACACTGCAGGGATGGGAGGAAAGGGCTGCATGCTGATTTGCCAGAACAGATGGGGCAGGAATCTGCAATCCTATCCCACATTGTACATGTATTTACTATATTTAATACAGAACTACGTAACTTGTGGCACCTATTCTCAGTGACTGCAGTAGAAGTTGTGAGCATCCCTTTTTACTTGGCAAGTTTTGCACTCAGACAACATGCTGGGGTTGTTTTTTAGGCTTCAGGTTTCCCAAGATACAATCCCAGGGCTCCTCTATCCAAGGGGGGCGAGGAGGGTAAAGCAGGGGGAGCAAGTTAATTGCAATGTGAAATCTACCATAAAATCACTGTGCTTCAGTCAGCCAGAAGCACAAAAGCAAGTTTTCATTTGAATAGCAAAGACATAAAATCAGTGGAAGGATTCAAGTCAAGGTGGTTATATTGAAACGTTACCACAGGGGAGCCCAGGAGTCTGCTGAGCCCCTCTTTAGAAGTCAGGAATCTTGATGCTGGTCTCACACGCAATGGAGTTCAGCAGCAGAGCTCCTGCTCGCACCTCTGCACACCGAGATAGAGCACAGCAACTGCCGGTGCCCCCAACTCCAGCAGAAGGTTGAAAGATCTCCTAGGTTTTTTTGCCAAGGCTTTTACAATGTTCCAGATGGAAAGCTCTGATGAAAAAGTGCCAATTAATCTGCATCTGTTAAAGGCAGAACAGCTTTTATGTGTGCAGGAGCTCCGGGACACAACTCTTCGTCACCTGTTGGGAGGTAAGGTTCTGTGCATAGGAGGAGGTGAGGGCTTGGGTCTGTGCTGCCAGCCCTGCTCCAGGACTCTGCGTGCTGCAGACATCTGGCAGTGGATTGTACCTCAGAATCTCACTGTTGCTCCGTAGTTAGCTTCTTTCCTGTATTCTTCTCATTCTATCATTTCTTGCATCAGTGGGATTCAGTGCACCTTTCCTATTGTGATAATTTTGCACTTCTTAGAAGTGCAGAATGGTAAAATGTGTCCTAAAAATGTTGCTTTCTTCTTGTAATTGTTTAAAATCTGCTTTTTCACATCTTCCACATCCCTGGGAAAGTCCAGGTAGACTAATATTAAACCATGTAAATTATACCTGTTTCTAGTCCTCTGTCATCCTTGTCCAACCTTGCCTCTTCATTCTAACTCTCTCTACTTTCCAGTGCCCTTCTCCTAGATAATGCCGCTCTAGATTTCATACTTGCCAAAGAAAAGAGAGTAAAGTTCTCATCAATCTTGTGTATTTACTACTCTTCAACCCACAGAAAGTTTGTAGTCTCAAATGCCCAGAGACCTGTGGGCTCGTGTGTTCTTTCCAGTCATTCAGACGCTTGGGGATTGCTCTGTGAACTTTGGGTGGAGTAGAATTAATAGGATTGATAGCATAAGCTAAAGTCAACTTACTCTCAGGGAAAAACCTGATGGCATATATGGGCAAGACCTTTGCCTGTACTTGGGTTTTGCATGTGCAAACCTCACCTCTTCATTCTAACTCTTTATCTTCTACCCTGGACCACTCTTGATACTGTTTTTAGCTGATTACTTGCCAGTCCTGCAGACTGCCGGCCTCAGAGGAAGCTCCCTCTGCTGCACAGATGAGCTGTGTCACAGAGCAGCCAGGGCTGTAACAGCCATTTCTCCATTTGGAGTTTCTGGTGTCTGCTGGTAATGGGGTGAGTTCTGAGAGCCACAGATCTATTGCTCTAAACTCTGCCCTTCAGCTCCTTCTCTCCTGCATCTCCTCAGCCCCGCTGCTGGGCAGAATGCTGAGATGTGTCAGCCTCTGTCTGTCCCATACAGAAGCATTAGGAAACAGTTTGCATTTAGCCAAGGCCACCCTTGTTTGAAACAAACTGGAAGTGAAGGACCCTTTTGCACCCTTCAGCCCTGTGTTTCACTGAGCAAAGCAATCTGCGTGCTTGCTGTGGCTGGATGGGCAGGGACAGCAAGTGCACTGGCACAAATCTTGGGGTGTTGCAAAGGAAGCAGTAACAGAAGTGGTTACATGCAGTGACTTCAGGGGATTTTCCTCCTTTTGACTAATTGGGGTTTCATTTTCTTAAGATTTTTTTGGCATTGTTGGTATTTCCCTTTTCATGGCTCAGATGCAGCTGTTCCCTCTCTGAGCATATGTAAAAGAAGGCTTAATGTTCTACTTCTTGAATTAATCTTCTTCACTATACATCACACTTCTGTAACTGACGCGAGAGTTGTTACAGTTTCTGCTCTCTTGTGTAAACACATTACAGTCATTTCTTTTCCTATTCCTCCCACTTCCAGTTCTTTCCAGTCCCTGTGAGAGACATCGGGGAAAACCGAGACATCGGGGAAAGCCAAGACATCAAAGTACATTTAAACCATGTCTCTACTATGATATTTCTCCTCACACAGGGAGAGGATCCCTTAGAAACAGTTGCAGAGATGGAACCTTGGGTCTGCTTCCCCACAGGGTGGCCCTGCTGGAGCAATGTTTGCATGTGGTGCTATTCTATCAGATGTTAACTCCCACCCCAACACCTCTCCTCCTCGGAGTTCTAGATCACAGCACAAGTGATCCTTCTCCTATTATTGGAGGTGAATATATTACATCTAAATGGTTCTGTCTTCATGTGCACTGAGATGATAACATTTTCCCACAGTACAGCCAGCATAAAACTTTATGGTATTATTGACTTGAGCACATCTCAGCCAGACCTTGGTGTTAGTGATTTAATGACCATCTCTTCTTCTCCCACCCCTCTTTCTTCTGCTCTATTGATGATTCTCATTTTATTAGAACTGCTGGTGCTCTGAGCTTTTTATTGCTTTAATACAAACTTGTTTCTATGAGCACCATACCATAAATTATCTGCTGCCCGTTCCCATGTTGAATGGCAAGACAATAAATACAAGGAAATTCAAAGAAGTTAAACTCGGGTCTATTTGCCCTCTGTCTCTTGAGTCAACTTCTCTCCTTGAACAACTGTGCCAGACTATGGAAAATGACATATAAATGTCCCCTGGCATCTTAATACCTGTTAGTAGTTGGTGATGTAATTCAGAAGGGATCACTTGTGTAGCTGCAGTGGTAGGAAGGGTGTTACATGGAAGCACCATCTTGGGGAAGATACTGAGTGAAGTTTGGCACTGACATTTTGTTAGGCTCCTCTGCAGACTGGAACCTCTCTTGTTGCTATCTGAAGAGGTTTATTCCCATCCTCTCACCAGGAAGGAAGCTGATGGCAGTGCAGGCTTGGCAAAGTTCTCACCATTGAAAACCATGAACCAGCAAGACAAAAATACCCTATATATCCAGGCAGAAAAAAAGTGTTAAGAGATTGTATCAAGTTAAATTCAATCAGTTCCCCGCAGCAATCAAAGACCTTGCATGGTATCTAGTGTATGTATTGCCCAGCACTGCTCTGTGGGATGCATGTATAGGAAATAATGGATGCTCAGTTACTACTGGTCATGCTCTTCTTGTAGTGTGTTATGGCCGGGGAACAGAGAGTGGTTCTGAAGGGATCAGTATTGGCTGTGAACACAATGCATGGTCTCATGGAATGCATTTTCTCCCTGTTTGACAGTGAGGGTCACAGTCATCAATTCAGTACACTTCCTGTCATATACACTGGCATTAAGATAAATTAGTGCCTGTGTGTCTGTGAAGAGCTGGAGGTCAGGAATTACATCAAAGGATTTGTTTTCTTCATTACATAAATATGCAAAATCCAACTGTACATCACTAACCATCCTGCAACAGCCCTGACCACCCCTGAGCTCTCTAATGTCTCCTTGGTGCAGGGCAAAGCAGAGCTGTTAGGAAGCAGGACACAAAAGTATGATACAAGACAGTGTGGGAAGGAATGGAGGAGGAGCCATTGAAATAAAAATGTTTGGATTCATTCTAGGCCAGGCTTACACCAGTAGAATTCCATCGATTGCTCCTGATCCACAGCAACTGGGCAGGAGATCTATTCCCTGCAATGCCCTCTGCTCCTCTCTGGATCATTTAATAACAGAAATGATTAATAATTTTTAATAGCTTTAAAGGGAATGGCAGACAGTGGGATCTATCTCCCATTCAAAAATGAAAGTATAAGTAGTGTAGGTGGAAGAATTGTGCTACAATATTCAGTAGTACAATATATTCTCTGTGAGTTTTTATCTTCACAATAGCATAAATGTATTATCTTTTCATACATTGTGGGGCAGTATCTAGGCATGAAGGAGGTTGGAGGACACAGAAGAATGAGAAAGGTGAAGGAAATGTTCTTGAACAATGTAAAATTACCCTAATAACAGTGACTAATTAATTCAGTAAAGGAAGTAATAAATTCCTTTACAACTCCTAAAGCTTGACAGACATTGAATTCAATGTGGCCACTTGTCAAATCAGATCTCAGGCCAGTTGTAGGATAAATGTTCCTGGTTAACTCTCAGGGCCTTATTGTTATGGGACTCTGAAACTGTGTTTCTTGGTTTGCCTTTAAGTATTTGAGCCCTGTTGATGTTCCCAAGGGTGCGAGTAGGCAGCCTGCAGGAATTAAAGTTACAAAAGAAGTGATACGTGCTGCAGTATACACATAGCACATAGTTCTCATACCTTTGCAGAAGAGTTTGTGCTGAGATCTTCTAGTCTGTGCAGGTTTTATGAGCTGTTTACTCAGGCTGTTTGGAGCTCACCTAAGTTACAAACATTTGCATCTCGGTGCGCTTGGCTGGCTGAAACTGTAATGATAAACAGATTACAAACAGCAAATAATGAATAGTGAATACTCCTGCCTGCATAAAGATCCCATTACTCCTGTGTGCTGCAGAGTTCTCACATTAGAGTCCCATCATTTCTCTGAATGACAGCCTGTTCATGGAAGCAGAGTCCTCTCTGCAGCACAGAGGAAGCTCTGTGTTTGCTAACATTGGCTTCCTTCTGTCGAACTTTCTTATGAGGTTTCTGAAAGTAGGGAAATACTTCCTGGAAACCTGTAATGCAACAAGTTGGTTTTCATTTCTTAATGTATGTTATGCTGTATGGGTCTGACCCTGGTGACACCAGAGCCTGAAACTGCAACTGTGAGCGTCCTACTCAACCAAACACAGAGCAATGGGCTGTCTGGAAACATCCGTGTGCGTGCCAGGTTTTACGGGATGTTTCTTGGCTCTGGAAAGATGTCTTAAATCTTACAATGGAACTTTATGTATATTTTAGATTGTCTCCTATCCCTGGCAGTCTCATTTCTATCTATCTGCTGCTTCACTCCATAATAATGGGCAGCATAATAGAAGTGCCACTTGTCCAGAGTTGTTCTACCCAGAAGAAAGTAATTTGTTTGAGTGACTGGCTATAACTCTACTGTGGCGTGTAAATGCTTAATGCAGGAGCATGCATAACAACTGCAGAAATAACTTCCACACACACATGAGTTTCTTTTCCAGGAGTTTTTATGAAGTGCCCATCCATGGCAGAAATCCAAACTGTCAGGAGTGAACGTTTAAGGAAGGGCAATGGTGCGAGTTGTGTGGTTTTTTTGACTCTATGGAACTCACATGGATTGAAGCATAACGCAAGCTGATCTGAGTTATTGAACTGCCACCCCTGTGCTCTGCATGCTCACAGCCACTGTCTCCTTGGATAACGCTATTATAGGAAAAAGAGTAGAAATTCCAGAGGTTGCTGGGAATAATAATTTAGAGTCAGTTGAAGGAGATGAGTGAGCTTTAGGAGGTCCTCTGAATCATTATCTGAGGTCATTGGCTTCCTCCCCTAACACGCTCTGTTCCCTGGTAATAAGGTGGGTGCAGTGAGGAGCTTTGCTCCAAGACAATCAAGGGAAAACAACTTCCACTCTAGTGAGTATTTAAGCTCAGCTGGAATAAGATAATGTCATAAATATCAGGGTGGAAAAAAAGAATTGTAGAGTAAAATGGGCAGTGTATTAAGTAGGGTGCAGAAGCAGAGAGGACTGGGCCAGTAATTACCTACCAGTGTTCTGACTCATTCTTTTACTGGGACACGCACACTACATTTTAAGCCTTTTATTAACATTTAGTTCTGTGGAGGCATTGAGAAGTCCTAAAGCATTTAAACTGATTTCCAGAATGCCCTCCTGTAAACCAAGTGTAAACGTCAGTGAAGGAGGTCTCACCCTTTCTAGCCACGTTGACTGTAGCCATCCTTTGTTGGGATGTGGAGCAGCCGTGCAGGTTCTGAGCAAGACCAGGCTCAGGATGATCACTTGCATGGACCTTCTACACACATGGACCTGCTCCAGTTTCCCCAAGCCAGGCTCTGTCAACGGGAATGTGAACTTATGGTCAGGCGCAATGTGAACTTGATGTCTTCCCATCCAGAAAGGTATGTTGACTGGGTAGAAATCTAATGATCTGAAGCAGGAATGAGAAGCACACCTGGTCTTGAGCTCAGGCTCAGAGCCACAGTTAACTGTCTATCTGTACTTAGTCTACATCTGCTTTTTAACAGGCAGGCAAAACAGTCTGAGAGGAGGTGGAAGAAATAGCACTGAAGCACAGAGTGTTTGCATGGTAAGCAGTTGTCACAGCTTTCAACGAGTTCCCCTTTCCCAACCCTCATGATTTTGGAGGCATACGTATTTTTACACACTGTTTCTGACCCTAGCTTCTGTGATTCACAGTATTACTTGTTAGAAAAAGCATGGTGCAGCTGGTTTAAATTTGGTCTGTGGCAGGTTTATAGATGAGCAGAATGCAGATTTTCTTTCTTCAGCAGGGAAGGTTTGGTCAGATTTGTCTGTATCAGCAGCATCCATGCTCTATACAAAAATGCAGATGCCTAAATAAAAGAGATGAGCATGATTTATGTGCAGATGACTGTGAGGGAATAGAATTCCCTCTGATCTCCTGCACCATCATCTGGAATCTCCTTTGGTTTACGAACAGGCTTTTTAAAATATTAATGTCTTGAATAATGAATCACTGTACATGTAAATGAGCTATTGGTATAACAATTCTGAATAACCGGGTTAGGCACATTTCAGTGATTATTTGGCCATTAACTTCAGTAAACAGAAGAATGTGAAGAGAAAAGAAAAGAAGATATATAATTTCTCTATTATTTAGCCTTGTTTTAAATGAAACCCTTCGAAAGATGTATATCATTTTAATTTTAGTTCCAGAAGCGTTTACGTAAATTAATTGCAATGGAGAATTGGCAAGAACACTTATTCAATTTACAACAGCCATGATTATAAGCTTTACATTAATATAACAGCAATTTAACACTGGCTGATAGATGGGACACAACCATGTAATTATCAAAAGTGAGCCACTTTCTTGATCTCTAATTAGTTCTATAAGCAAATATAGTTCTGCTGGAAGTAATTGCTTTATTATAACTGGCAGAGAGGTGAGTGCTGAACTTGAGTTCAGGTACTGAGCGTGGAGTGTTGCACAGCCAAAGATCTTCTTATTTTCTGATTTAATCAGATGTATAATTCAATTATTTGTGCTGAGCAAAACTGGGCACTTGTGCACGTAGGAATAACCTTATTTTTGCTGTAGTGTCCTTTGACTTCTTGAAGGGACAACAAGCACCCAGCTAAGGGTTGTTTCAGGGAACACAATACAGTGTGTTTGCTGGGTAAGTCATTGCACAACTGCCACTTGTTCACGGCATCTATATTAACCTGATAGTTCTTTAGCCGCGGAACTCAGTTTGCTCTCAGACAACTGTCTTTCTCCTGACTCATTATTTCATGAAGCTAAAAGGGTTAGGAAGGACTTGTTTCAGTTATCATTCATAGAAAGGAAGGAGCATAACCCTGTTCTTAACACAACTGGACGCAGCTTACGCTCATGGCACATCACCTACATGTGGTCTTTGTCTCAAAGTACCTGGGAACTGACCTTGTGTGCAATTTTGTAAAGTCATTTTTGCTCATTTTTGTCCCTTCACCATTGTATTTAACAGCTTTTGTTGCCTATATCCTCTTCAGAAATTCTTTCTCTCATTAAAATAATTTCCAAGTGCCAGTGCTTTGTTTCAACTGAATCAGAGCGATTGCCCCAATACTAATTGCTTAAGGGCAACTACCGCGATCTATCAAGCTCATAGCTGGGGCAGCACTAATGCATTTATTGGGGAGATTATTGAATTTATTAAGCATTTGGCCTGATGCAGCTTCTAACAAATGCATTTTGTGAATATGACAGTCCTGGCGAGTGAATTACAGACTCGTTACTTGGGCTGCAAGAGCCTCATGAATAGAAACTATGATTCTTGTCAAGGCCATTAGCTCCTTTACAAAACAAGGGCTGTCATTTCATTAAGTAGCTCTGTATATACCCCAGGCTCCAGCATACAATCCAATCCCTTTCTGTCTCTCTCATAACTCCTCATGGAACCTGAGCTTTCTCTGTCCAGATATTTGCTTCATGTGAGCCGGAGGCTGGTTTTCCAGGAAAGGTGCTTCAAATCTTGCCTGGTGCAGAATAAGTTATCAGGTCAGCAAAGAGAGCTGCGATAAGCAGCATGATTTTTGTATTCTTTTTCAATAGAGGAAATAAGAGTGATAGGCTGTGACTCTCTTCAGGGTGAGCATCATTGCTGCTGCTGTGGGTATGTAAGAAGAAGCTGCTCTTGTTGACGCCTGGCTCTTGGCTTGCACATCAAGAGAGGATGTTCTCTGGTGGAACTGAAAGGAAAGTAAGCGCCCCTTGGCTCTCTGTTGGCCTGTGCAATGTCAGAGTAGAGAGGAACTCTGTTATTCTTTGTTCTGAGAAAGGAACTGAACAGACCCAGGCTTTTCTCTTTGATGCAGTTTGTGCAGTGGGGATAGTGAAAATTATGAGTACATGAAAAGAATCTAAACAATGTGGATAGGAAAGCTTAGAACACTAAAATAAAGTGAAATTCATGGATCTGATTCCTCTGTAATCCCATCTCCACTTTCACTCAGCAATTCAGAAGGGAAGCACTGAATTCCAACCTTTGCTGTTTTGACTATCCTTGGTACAAAAGCTTTAATGCCACTCTTTCCAAAGGGTGCAGAGTGGCATCCACCTCTAGTAGCGAAGCAACCGGAGAATTCAAAGCTGCAGAGAGCAGCAAAGGAACTGATCATCCTCCCACTGAAGGGAGTGGCAAAACTTCAGCTAGCTTCACCAGCATGCGGCCATACCCTGAGAAAAGAAATAGATTTCATTTCCCAACTTCCAAAGAGCTGTTTTATAAACTGCAGAGGAAGAATATCCCACTCAAGGAATTACGAATAATGCTGCCCCCCTCTCCCTCCCCCATCCCAGCATCTTTGTCATACATTTTCGAGGTCGGTAGCACAGTCTTTGCTGTTATCAGCAGGGTGTCAAGCTACTGCTGCTGCTGCTGCTGCACTATCACTTCTCAAAACCACCTATCCCCCTTCCTGGTGTGTTTGTGTTTGCAAAGAAGGGGTGCTGAAGCAGAGCAGTGGATCGAAGGGTGGTTTCAGAGCTGCCTGCAACTGCAGGGTTTGCCTGGTGCTCCTTTTCTTCCCCACTTTCTCTGCTCACATTACTGGGATCTTCACAGTGCCTGGCCTGGGCACAGTGGGGAAAGCTCAGGGCCATTGTCTCATCCATCTGCTATGGCTCTTAAAGTCAGGGGTCTGCATGAAGCCTTGCTTCTCTCTCCTGAGCTAGCGGTCAAAGGGAGCAGATGCTCTGAAGGGCTCATTGATCTCTCACTGTTAAATGTCACAGAAGGTGTTCGTAGCATCCCTCTTCCTACAGACCCTCTCAGGTGGTCTGGTCTGAGCTCTCTGTAGCTGCCAATAGATCTATAGTGTCACCATAGCCACCTCTTAGCTGGGGTGGATGCAGTGTTAGAAGATTTACAGAAGAACCTGCAGGCCCAGCAGTTTGAAAGACCTGCTGAGGGTTATTTAAACAGCCTGTGATTGTTCACTG
Organism: Psilopsiagon aurifrons; assembly: GCA_025447955.1. NCBI lineage: Eukaryota > Metazoa > Chordata > Aves > Psittaciformes > Psittacidae > Psilopsiagon > Psilopsiagon aurifrons. The sequence continues at coordinate 47,358 of JAOEHY010037309.1, forward strand.
GATACTTGTAGCTGACCAAAGCAGCTCCATTTGCAATTAATCAGGAATTCCCTTCTGTTTTCTCTGTAGCATCAGCTGTAGCATCTGCTCATGGTTTGCAGGGGGTATTTATTTAATTTTGAAATCATGCACTGATTAATGCAAAAATAATTGCCACGCATTAGAATGGTTGAAAAGCCAAAGATAACACACTGGGTTTAGAAGAAAACAAAATGCAGCACTTGAAAAATGTTGCTTATCTTACCTGGATGTTAAAGCATCACCTGGCCTCAGAAGCAGCCTATTTCTGTCCTGCCTGTGACTTTCTTCTAGAAACACAAATTATATTCAGCAGTCTGGGCCAAGAAACAAAGAAAGAGAGAATAATCATCTGGTTAAGACTGTAAGGGAAGAGATACCCTAGCTGTAAGAGTGAAATGATTTGGGTTGGAAGGTGGCCAGAAGGTATGGACCACTGCCAGAGGCCAGCTAGAGAACCTGATGGATCAGTCATCTGATTCAGTGTGGCAAACCGCTCCACAGTCTTCCCACGCCGAGGAAACCTATACCATCAGCAGCCATCCTACTCACTTTTGTGCTTGACTCCCAGCTACCTAATGGGAATTTTTGCAAAACAAAGTGAGGGAAAAAAATATCTGATTCTTTGTGCTCCACGCAAACAGAAAAAGATGAGCATGATAAGGTCAGAAATTGTTTCTGTGGTGGGATCACTTCCACTGAAATGAATGGGTGGCAAATACTGCCAGGTTTCCTTTCAGTCTGGCTTTATCCACAGAAAATAAGATCAGTCTGAAAATGAGAGTGTGTTAGTATGGGGAAGGTGGGTGTCTCAGGTTCATTATTATAAGTAGGTAGTTTTTCCCAGTTAGATCACCAATGAATGAATTAATCCAGTAACAAAGGTTTCACGAGGGGCTAATGTAGATGCCAAGCTTAATAAAAACCAAGTGCTCTACAACAGCTGTAAATCTTGGAGCTGGCTTCCTTTGTGTGGCGCTACAGCTCCTGGAAATAGCTAACCTATGATCTGGGCGAAGGAAATATGGAAATATCAAATCCAGAATAGCTTAGAAAACAAACAAGAATCAAGACTTGAGGCAAGCATGTGTTTATCTTGAACCAAAGAGGAATGTCTGATCAATCTCTTATTGTTTCACTTAGATTAATTTGGGTAATTTTCATCCAATTTTGATGCAAAACACCTACTGGGCTGTGTGCATACACTTGTGGTAATGCACTTTCCTCCTGGGGAACTGGAAATGAAATAAATGTGCCTCATCAAATCCAGCTTGGGTGAGAAATACAGTGTTCGTAACCAGCTGTCCAGTAAAATCCAACTGATGGTACTAACACAACAGGTTTTTAGTATGCAAGTGGAGTCAAAGAATAGGAGTTAATGCTTGACCCAGCTTCATTTAACATGGAAAACTGGAGTTAATTTACAATTTGACCATAATAATCTGACACAATTAGGAACCTGGCATTATTATAAAAGTGAGCCTTGCTTACACCTCCTTTGTTCTGCATTGTACAGATTTGCCTTACAAAGTGCTTATCCCTTTTCCCAGGTAAATGCCATTTGTATTTTTCCTTGACCTTTATCAAGCAGTGAATGTTGATATATTTTTCCCCTATTAGTCCTCTTTATTGTTCTGCCTGTGAACTGCTGTTCAGAGAAGCTGTGGCTGCCCCATTCCTGGGGGTGTTCAAGGCCAGGCTGGACATAGCCTTGGGGAACATGGTCTAGGGTGAGGTGTCCCTGTCCACAGCCAGGGGTTGGAACTGCATGATTTTAAGGTTCTTTCCAACCTTAACTGTTCTATGATTCTATGAAGGTCCTGGCAGATAGTTTCACACCTGGTTTGTGGCATTTCTACAAATAATAATTGTCACCAAAAAGGTTTCATCTGAGCATTTCAAAGTCCATTGCACAGATGAGTAAAGGAATTGATGGCAGCCTTGGAGAGTCTTATCACCCTCATGAAGAATAAGTAAATTATTGTGTCTGGACCAGAGAAGAGGAAATCATGGGACACTTTGTCCTTGAAACAGTGACATACACAGGCCAAAATATTGGAATCAGCAAGTTTTGAGAAACCTGGGAATAGATAACAGCCAGAGAACAACAGGGCATGTGCAAAGACAGAGTTCATCTGGCAGACACAGTGAGGAAGACTATTGAAGATCACCAGAGGACCCCCACGAGCGCCTCAGAGACTGTATGCACATGCATATAGAACATTTACACATTATAATGAGTTCTGAGAACATTCTGAATATGCTCATGGTTTCTTGGAAAAGCAATGCACATGTATGTTTGATCCTGACAAACCACTCGTAGTGAAACCATCAGGCACACGCGCAAGATGGAGCGATCCCCAGTGCTGCAGGAAAGGATGCCTGCTTTCTGAAACTCCAGACTGAGTCTCAGCAAGTTCTTTGTCTGACTTTCCTGGTAACAAAATGAGCTAAATAAGCTACATTATGATAATTTTGCCGCGTTCATTTCATGAACAGACGCAGTGAACAGAGTAACAGTCCCCTCAAGGTTGTACTTCAAGTCACGGGGAAGAAGAAAAATAGAAGCACAAACCTCATTTCGTATTCTGTCTCTTCTCAATACACTTACAGTTTTTCTCTTTTAATTTGCCTTAGAAAGCTACTCAAGTGAGATTGCACAAGTAATTCTTCTGAACAGCCTGTGCCTGGTTATCACTCTTACACGCTGAGATTTCCCTCAGGTCGCTCTTTGCTTTGCAATAAGTATTTTTATTTATTGCTGTGTTAGTAGTAACCTTACTACAGGCTCTCACCAATGCTTTTTCTATAGCCTAAAGCCAAGAAATCTCCGGAGAGCCTTAACCACCGATACCTTCTCTAGTGGAAAGGAAAATATCAGAGGTTGAGGTTCTCATAGAAACCTTTGAGGTTATAAGTATGATTTTCATAGATCTTTCTTGCAGTTGGATTTGACCTCTTAGAAGGGTCAAGATCAAGGTCTGCTTAAGTAAGATTTACTTACACAGGACTATTGAACTGTGTAGGGTGCACCTTGGCTGGCAGCTGGAGGCCAGTCTCCAGGGGAAGCATTCCTTTAGGAAGTTACTGTCTCAGCTTACTTGCAATGCCCATGAAACAAGGAGTCTGGGACACACTGCACACAACACACGAACCAAAGGAGCAGCAGCTTCCTTCTCAGAAGGTGCCAGGCTCATATACTGTTGCACAGCATCAGCTGCATAGGGTAAGGTTAAAGTGAACACAGCCCTTTTTGTCCTGTTCTCTACACACATTCGTGGCTGGGAACAAAACTGCAGGAACTCTACTCTTTGGCTTACTTCTCAATGCAGATCATAAAGGATTAATTAACGTTGTATAAAGTTGAAAGTGTGCCCAAGGTAAACATCAAGCTGTGTGGAACTGCATTGAGAAGCATTTTGAGTGTTATTTTCTGCAACTTGGGCATGGAGCATCTTCATCCTGCACTTGGAATTGAATATACAAACGAGGAGAACTACAGCATAAGAACATTTTGTTTCTGTTATTTTTGAACAGGCTCAGAACTGACTCAGCAAAGCTGCACACTCTTTCAGGCTGAAGGAAAGACCACACGCACATGAGCACACATACACTCCCTCTTAAAGTAATGTCTGCTCTTCTACTTTCCTAGCTCATTTTGTCACCTTTTAGAGTGAATCTTTTCCCTTCTACACACCTACACACAGAGCTTGTCTTGCAGCTTGAGTGCCTGAGCACAAAGGTGCCTTTTAAATGTCAGTGGTGGTCTAAATTGGATTTTGGAGTGGAAAGGGTGATGTGGCAGGCCTTTATATTGTGGGCATAATTAGATTTATTGCAGATGCATGGAAGAAAAGCTGCAACATGCTTCCAAACCTTCAGTTACTCCCAAGTGTTAGAAACAGAGCTGAGACCATTTGAGTCATTGGACTTGTGGGTCTCACCTTAGATCAATGTTCATACCCCTTCCCTCTCCCCAGTTTCATCTCCACTAAATCTCTCTTGTGGCAACACTTCAATCCTTACTTAAAGAATCTATTTGATGGCTTGCATTAGTGTCTCTCTGGAATAGCTGGAATGCTTTATGACCATACACAGGCTGGATGTAAGTGGGGTGCAATAATTACATCTATTATTAGTGGCTGTGCAGCCATTCAATCAAACTTGATTCTGCTCTGATACCTACACAAAGCAAGTCCACTACATGTGAACTGTGTTTCTGCAGGTCTGGTAATTTCCTTTTGCTCTGTGCAGAATCTTTATCAAATAGAATACAACACTAGATTTTTTAGACCCCTTGGGCTTTTAATATTCAGGGTTTATTTCTGTAATTTCATAGCTGGACAAGTTAAAGTTTCATCTGAGCCTGCTGTAGTGCAATCTGTTCTTTCAATATGCACAAACTAGAGCTAATTGTGGACCATTAATACAGACAAAAAGCCCCTGATGAGCAAGGGGCTGATTCTGATGCTGTTCTCACCACGTGCAAATGAAATGACCTCTGTCAGATTTGTCTAGGCCTGCACATTTTGTGCTAGAAGCAGAACCCAGCCATAAGAATCCAGGATTTATAATCCTGGTGAGTTGTTCTCTTCCTCAGTATACTGTGTGCGAGTGCTGGTAGCTTTTCTGCACAAAATAACAAGGTTTGCCCTTTGCTTTTCTAATTCCAAAATAGCCTCTGGCACCAGTTCACCTTCTGGAAGAATAGCTTACAGAAACCTTTAGAAGTCTATAGAAACATTGATAGATTTTCAAACTACAGCACAATGAAAGCCAAAGGAAGTGATGCAGGGCCTCCTCGAGGGCAGGACACGGCTATTTTGGAAAAGTTGCACGGGTACCTGTGCTGCATGGTCAGACAGATACATCTCCTGTCTTGCCACGAGAGATCGGGGCTTTTTTATATCATAGGATCTAAGCTGGCTTCTTTTGTCTGCCTTGGACACTGAGGGTAGTAAAGATTTGCTGAATGGATGTCAAGGATTCTGCGGAGACCTGTAGGGTTTGCAGTGGCCCAAGTCAAAATATAGTCCTTGCTTTTGATAGACAAAGCAGTTAGTTAGTGGCCTATTTGAATGTGGCTCATATGAGGCAGTTCTGCTCTTACCTGCAGTGCAGCCGTGGGCTCTCTGTGTGGCTGAGGTGTTTTGGCAGAGCTACAGATTGTTTCTCAGGCTACAGTGCCTGAGTTTCATTATATTGTCAGAGCCCTGAGGGGCTCAGGGATGGAAAAGCAGAGACTGCTGAAGGGTAATTGAAAGACTTATCTCCTTAAGGCTGGCACTGTGTACATCACTGAACAGGAAGATGGGGCTGGTCAAATTAACCCAGCAGAGCTGCTTATTGCAAACACTCAATCTAAATACCGTCAACCCACAATAACAAACCGAACCCCAAACCCACTCCTCTTTTCCATGACTTGTCACTAAGGACCATCCCTTTCAAAACCAGCAGTGCACTAATGATCATTCCTGACTGCAAACTGAGAGCTAGTGTTACTTGCTGCAGGAAAAACCCATAATATGCTTGAAAGTAAAGATTTATGTGGTGATAATTGACTCAGCCATTACAGCATGGATTGCACAGGCACTTCCTATTGCATGTGCTAACGAATGTCTCTCTGCAGGTACAATATATTAATATGTCTGTGAATAAATAGTCATTGTTTGTGTCAAAGTGCAGAACTCGGCAAGGAGGACTGGCCTTAAATAACACTTTTATTGTGCACAGACAGGGCAAGGGAATTGGATTCTGGAGAGCAGAGGTTATAAAAAACAAACAAGGGGCCTGATTCTCCTCTTACACGCTCTTGATTGAAACTCCATCAGCTTCAGCAGAGCTGCCCCTCAGAAGAAGCTCTCAGGATTGTTTGTTGCAAAGAAAAGCAGATTTAGGTACCTGAAAAGAAAGGTTATTATTTAAACAATTAACAGATTATTATTAAATCCTTTAAGCAGAAACATGAAGGGCCACAACAAACCCCCTTCTATTAGGTGGGTATTTTTGGTCACTCCAAGATTATAAATTTCACTTCACCTTCAATACCCTGAAGTGGGAAAGCTGTAAACAAAGCTTGCTTTCTAACATTAAAAATTGAGTTTCCAGATGGATGAATATTCACAGACCTCCTGTTAGCAGTGTGTACACAACTTTTGAGGCTAGAAATATGTGTAACTTACTGTTTGAAATGGGAAGGAAGGAGCAGGGCTTGATTTGGAAAGAACTGTTTGGAGTTTCCTCTCTTGCTTGGGGCATTTTAAAGGAAGAGACAATAGTTTTTGATTGCAGCAAAGAGAAACACCCTCTGCTCTCTACACTTTTATGGCCTTTTCATTATTTCCCAACTCGTGGCAAGGCCTAAACAGAAGTCTTTTCCAGTGGCAGCAGTCTATGTTCTGGAGTCTGAATGGGAGACTGGGAAGGAATAGGAACATTAAGTTAGGAACAGCGTGAGTTGTGCAAAGCCCAGGTGAAGAGGGAGTGAAGCAGATGGAGGGATTTAAAATTCTGGGCAGCACAAAGACCTTGAAAAAGTAAAGAAAAATCAAAATGCAAGCTGACTTTTCAAACGCGTTTTCAGTCAGGGAAAATGGGATGCAATTAAGTTCTCCCAACAAGACTTCAGTATCTTTAATGATAAGCTTTAGAAGACCAGCTTAATGAAATGTCACAAGGACACTGGCTGTAACAATCCCCTATATCCTGTCTGCTAAGCAGAGCTTTACCTGATGGAGGAAAAATTACAGGGGGGATATGATAAGTGAGTGTTAACATCTTTATCCCTGTTGTAAGTCCATTGAAATCAATGGTGCTATACTACAGATAAATTTGGCTGTAGAATTTTAAACAGAAACAACCATAAAAGCAAAGCCTTTGAATAAAAAGGAGCCAGGCTTACTAAATCCAATAGGAATTTTCCATTACATGATTATTTAATTCCCTTCAGCTATTAGTCACAGAACTTTAGGGTAAGGCATGCAGTTTCTGTCCCTAACATGGCATAACAGCCGAAACATCCATGTTTTTTAGCATAGAATCCCAGTCTGGTTTGGGTTGAAGAGACCTTAAAGCCCATCCAGCTCCAACCCCCTGCCACAGGCAGGGGCACCTTCCACTGGAGCAGGGTGCTCCAAGCCCCTGTGTCCAACCTGGCCTCGAACACTGCCAGGGATGGGGCAGGCACAGCTTCTCTGGGCACCCTGTGCCAGCGCCTCAGCACCCTCACAGGGAACGTGTATTTTAGCTTCACCCTTCAGCTATAAAATTAAACACACAGTAAATCATCATTCTACATTGAAGCTGCGTCAAGTTTTAGTCCCACCCTGATATCAAATCCTTGAAGCGCAACTCCCGTGGGGCAGGAAACTAACTCAGATGCATTTCTGTTGATGACCACTCAACCTGATTTTATAAATAAGAAAAAACTATATTTAGAATGCGTAGTGCAAATATTTCATCTTCTGAACACAGAAGTAGGACACATCCTCAGCTAGAATGAAAATAAGTCTGAATAAGGATGTCTGAGATTGCTGCTCTGGTAAATGCAGTGTCAAAGCGTCAGGAATTTCTCTAGTAAGATTCATGTAAATACAAATGCAGACGGAATTTGCTGCACAATTCACAAATGCAGACACACAGAACAAAAAGGAATGACAAAAAGGAGATGCAAAGTGATGAATATTTTGTATCTTTTGCTTGGCTGCTGCTGCAGTGTAGGCAGCATCAGGAATTGTACTTGCTTCACCATGATGATGAGCAAAGGCTTTGAACCACGCTGAAGTTTTTCAAGTTTCTGCAAACAATCACCTGTAAAAGCAGCTTTTAAATGCCCAGAAGTCTTGTTATCTTCAGTGGGATTCTGAACCATATGAAACAGCCTCTTTTCCAGGCAGGTGCTGGAATCTGCTGTAAGGACCCAGTTTCATGCAATCAAACTGGAAAGTTTTATCCCTGGCTTGGAACTTTTCAAAACCAAGTGCAGGAAAAGCCATGTGGAGAGCTCTGCCTGGAGCAGGTCTGCATGGGGACACAGCATCTCACTGTCCTGCTCTGCCTCAGGCAGGGTTTGCTCAGGTAGCTGGCACTGGCATTGATGGTTTGGGTGGTCTGAAATGAATCTTTGGTTTCAGTCCATATATCTTAGGATACATGCAGCTGAATTTCACTCCATAAAATTCTGTGTCACACAGATATAGATGTTTAATGTGATAAAACTTGATAAAACCCCTTTAAAAGAATGGTTAAATAAAACCTTTTTAATTATCTGAGAAACCACAGATGAAAGGGGCATTTTGCGAATGGTGATGTATCCGCTTATCAGAAAGTGGTCCTTAAGGTAAGTGTTTTATATTGTCTCCTGGTTTCACTTGAGTTAGCTGAAAGGGATGTTCCAAACTTCAAGAACAAAGGAAGCCCAGGTTAAAACAAAAATTAAACTGCATGGGTAATGAGGTTCAAAGTCCTTGTCCTAAAACCCTATTTCCTGTAATTGGATTTGATATGTTTTTGTGTTCATTAGGAACCACTGGAATTACCGGTGTTATTAATTTTGTACAAGTGGCAGCAAGGCCACAGTGTGTCAGATGTGATCTATACCTACAAACAGATGGGCTGAGCAAGTTATTGATCTGGTTTCAAAGGAATAGCCCGGAAGAATCCTATGATTTGAGCTGTGGAGGAGGCAGCAAATGCAGCCGCAGCGGGGAGATGCCAGAGAACCCAAATACACTGCAGCAGCTCCTGCAGCAGTTTCACCAGCGTGTTCTGAAGTGCTGCTGTCAGTTTCCTTCCTCCCTGCCTGTCTCCTACTGTTGAGAGCTCCCAAGGGAGCTGGGAACTGTCCCTGCCAGTGTTCGGAGCAAGCAGCATATTCAGGTGTCAGCAGAGAGAGTTTACAGGTCTTACATGTACCGTGGGCCTGTGCTGGCTGCAAACCCACAAGCAAAGCAATGAACCATGCTCCTGTTTTCCACCACAATGCCCATCCATCGGCTGTGCCATGCAGCTGAGGAATATGAGGTGTAACAGCAGCTTCTCCTCTCAGGGTCCAGAGCGTAATGCGAATGGACAGTGGAGCGGTGACAGCTCAGTCTGGAGCTCGCCCTCATGCATCCTGCCTGTGACAGGGCCAGCAAGAGGACGGGGAAAAAGAATGTTGATCTGCTCTATGTTAAATACACATCAAGGGACTCTACTGCTCCTTCTTGCAAGGAGTTGTCAGCATCATGAGATTCCTACCACAGTCTGACAGATGTCTAAACCAGGAACGGCATGTCAGGAGAAGGGCAGGGTCTCGGGAGGTTGGCTTCCCTTTAGCAGCTGCTAGTGGATGCTGGAAGCAAACGCAGGTCTTGGCCAGCAATTCTGATTTAAACTGAAACCACACTCAAAATTCAGCCCTGAGGTTTCCTTCTGACTCAGTACTCACAGCACTGTCCTTACTCCTCCATTTAGTCCTGTTGAAGAGCAAATCACTGCGATTTTGATGCTTGTCTCCCCCTAGTTCATTGCTTGGGTGTCATTTGGGAGGTCATTATAACCCCCTCTGGAAATTCCTGTGGATAAATGCACATGAATCTTAGATGCAAAAGAAGTTATGGCCATGGTGGGGTGCTTTGGGTACTCCATGAGCAGCTTGTGCTAATAGTACATTGTATGAAAAACTGAGTGGCAATCCCTGTTTCTTCATTAATGCCGGAGATGAAATTCAGTCCAATACGTAAGGCCCAGCTTGACCTGAAAGCTATACGGATATTTTGAGTGAAAATATTTGGCATTTAGTCCTATGGATATTGGTTCTGGAACACAAGGAGGACTTGGCATGTCCCTACCACAGCTTATCTCCAGCTGGCCCCACCAGCTCCCAGAGCTGCTCAAGTAATTTCTAAATCAGCATGTCCTTTAATTTCTTTACCATTTGCTATTCATGTTGGCTTTTGCCAGGAATAAATCAAGACCTTAGAATTTGATATGCTGAAGAGGAGAGAGAATATGGATGGATTCCTTCATGGCAAAGGATTACAAAAGTCCCAATTCATATTTGGGTACACGTTGCCTTCAATGGGCAGATTTGCTGGAGCGTTGTGCTCCCTGTCAATAGTACCCTTGTAGCTTGTTTGTTGAATTGATTGCAATGCTGTGTCAACCTTCCCATGCTGAAGCCTCAAATATTTGCAAACTGAAACTCACATCGTGCTTGGCGCGACTTGATCCTCATTGCAATACAGCTGCAGCTGCTGCAGTTTACACAACAGGGACCAGAGGACGGGAATCCAAATACACTAAATTAATTAGCTTTATGTCCATAAACTTCATTTGGTTCTATCAGGTTTGTGTAGAAATGAGCTCAAACATGTTGATTAAACAGTGCTGGAGGTTTTGATTTCTCATTCGTGATATTAAAGATGACCCAATGATTATAGTACCCCACGAGGCAAACACTTATTCTCTGCCAGAAGACTCTGCTTCTTCCTCTTCTGTCTTCCCCTCCACTGAGTTTCATCACATGGGCAGTTACCCCTACAAACCAATATCGTAAAGTTAAGATTACTTCAGGAAAAAAAGGAATGGGTTTGTGTTATCTACATAAATGCAGGTTCCTGCCACTGAGCTTGATTATCACGGCAAAGAGAATTCTGTCCCTTCATTTGAGAATGGACCATGACAGGCTCCTAAGGAAGCTCTCAGAATGGCACATTGCTCTCTACAAGCACACAGTGAGCAATAAATGTTCCTCCAGGTCACCGTAAAAGTGCCAACTTATTAACTGTTATTGCTTTGGTTAACCATATTCCCCCATCCTTTATGCAAAAGAAGGGATAATTCATAAACCTCCACGGTGAAGCCTGCTGAAAAGAAACTGCATCTACTACTAATCTGTTTCCCTTTGTGTTTTCTCAGCGATGTCCATGTAGATGTTTATTCAGTGGGTTTCAGTCCAATTAAACTGTTCATCAGCTGAGAAAATCGGCATTTGAATAATCCTGCTGTCTTTGGTGGGACTAATGTGAGGCTTAAAGTTAATTCAGGAACATTGTTTGTCACTACTTCTAAATATCTTTTCACCACCAGCCCTTTTAATTTACTCTCTGCAAGCACCATTGCTTCTGGGCCTCACAGCAGCCATGACCCGGAGCTGCTGTTAGCCTGGCAGACCTTAGTTAGGTGCAGGAGGTGACAGGGTTGTTGAAAGAGCTTTAAACTGGATTTGAAGGGGGACAGGGATCAACCCTGGCTCCTGCAGATAAGCCTAGGGGCAGCACAGCAGTGTGATAGCGAGGTCCTTTTGGTCTGCTTTCTCAGTGGAGTCCAGGGATGGAGATCCATGTGGCAGCAAGGACTTGAGGGCTTCCTCCCCACAAATGGTGATGGGATCCACTGGTGCATCTACATCAGTGCCTGCAGCAACAGGCAACAAACTGGAGGAGTCAGAAACCACCGTGCAGCAGGAAAACAAGGACACAGCTGCCATCACAAAACACAGTGGGATGACTGACAACACTGGAGTGCTGCAGCGGACAGCTATAAACTCCTCGGAAAGGACAGGCAAGGAAGAAGAAGCAGGATAACAGCGGCATGACAGGTCTGTCCATCTGAATTCTCCACAGAGCTCTAAGTATCCCACAAGACAGCCATGTCCTTTCTTCCTTTCCTTTTCATTCTCTTCCTTTTCTCTTCTTTTTTTTCTGGTGGTAGTTAAAAAGCCATCCCAAAGTCTGAAGCAATTTACCAGTTTCAAAAGAAAGGATAATAAACCTTTGTGGCCTAAGCATAGAGGTTGCTGCTGTCACTCTGATATTAAAGCTGATTAAAAGAAGACCTGTCTTCCAGTAGTCCATATCTTCTTAAGACTTTCTCCTATTCTTGGAGGGGAGGAATTGCTGTGACCCAAAGCATGCTTTGAACTGACAGGACTATTGAGTAGTGACCTAAAAGAGAATATTGTTTAAATACTACTTACCTGGGAAGGTTCTCTTTGTGCAGCTGTATATTTTATTTCATCTAGCTTGGAAGGGGTAAGAGGACATCAGGATAAAAAGCTAGGAAGAGGTCTGTATTCTGTTCGTGTACTTGTTTTGGCTATCTTGAAGTATCTGAACTAGCTCTGGAAAGGATTTGCTGAAAGCAGCCCAAGTCTTTTGTGATTCTCCAGAGAGATGCTTTTGTGTTCTTCTGTTCCAATTACTCTGTGTAACCTGGAGCTGTTTCTTCTTTCTGACCAAAAAGTGAATCCCTTGAGTAGTGAAGCTTTGCAGTCTTGGATGGTGTGTATCCACGTAGGATCTTGTGGTAAGCCACTTTGTAGATCCTGTCCCCATTCATTAGAAGTTGGACTAATGCAAAAGGTTTTAAGATCCAAGGCTGGTTTTGCTGCAACTGGAAGGCTGGTCCTTAAATTTGTATGAACTTCATTTCTCATCCTCTTATTTGCACCTAAAATACCAGCTCCTTGGCTGGTTTAAAGCACTGTAGCAACATTGGCTTCTGTGGGTTTATGCCATCATTTCTCTGAGGGTGCCGGGGCATGCACAGTTTGACATTACTCCAGGGTGTGTTATCACAATGTTAAGATTTATATAAGAACACGAATTGAATCTAAAATCAGCTAGAACAGCAAGTCACAATTCTAAGGCTTATTTATATTGATATGGCAAGTTACACATCAAATTAAAACTAAAAGGCTGGTTCTAGAAGCCAAGTACCTTATTGCAAATAGAGTCTTAAAACCTGGCTTCCCATTCAAGATACCCCCAGGGACCCATTTCAAATGGGGAGGCACCCTGATGCAAGGTCACATAGCCTCGGGATGCTTCATGTTGTATGACAGCACTCGGTTGGACATCTCCTGGCTGGTACGGACACATCTCCTCAGGGAAGATTCCCACCCACCCCAGAGACAAGGGATGTGAGGTATCAATATGCTTTAGCCCCGCTAGGAGCAAGTTGCAGCTCTCCACAAGCAGGACTGTGGGACAAGCACAGGCACCTTTGTGTCATCATTATCACCTTGGTTTGGTTTCATAGGCATTTTAAAGATAATCCAGAAGCAGGTAAGAATAAATCTGATGAGTGCACAGAAAGCAGCACTGCCTTAGTAGAATCCAGAGTTTAAAATAAGGTACTTGGCCTGGGCTCCCAGCTGGGCTGGTTACAGGCTAAAGGAATTGGGCAAGCTGGCATTAAAGCCCCCTGGTGCAGCATTACTTCCTGAGGCTGAGGGTTAATGGGGAAATGCTGGTATAGCAGCAGAGTAGCTTCAGGCGTGGTGTAAATTATGTTCTTAGTATCAAAGCCCAAATGTGGAGTGTTATCCTGAGCTCTGTCTGGGTCACAGAATGGAACCAGTGTGCCAAAGGAAAGGCTGGCTGGTCTCTGCTCTGTCATAGTGGTGTTAAAAATTAGGCAGGAAAAAATCCACACAAGCCCCTGTAGGCATTTTTTTCCCCAGCGCCATGATTTACACAGCACATCCATCATCAGCTTATGTGCCATTGTCCATGATGTAACTTTACAACTATTTAATAGGCCAGATATGCTTGACTGGGGTGAAGCAGGAGATTGCTCTGGAATGCAACTTGTTTGTTATTTCCCAGGTTCGGGCTCTCAGTGCAGAAATGCGCTTGCCAGACTCACAAGTTGTACTCTCGGCACTGACATATCTGCATTATTGTGGAGTATCTCAACACCCCCGATCTCCCCCAGCTTGCTTTCAGCTAGTAATGAGTGCTCCATTACTGCACACTCTCCTGCTGCGAGCCCCACATCTCCCTTCATCAGGGAGGAGTGAAACTGCTCCATATCTCCTTCCACAGCCTTCACCCTGTGCATTTAGGAGCACCATTCCTCTCCAGGACAAGCAGAGGGCTGGATTAATCAATTCCAGTACTGAGCCTACCCAGGATGGCACAGTTAAATTTAATTACTTTACTTCAAAATCTCTTCACCAGGGTGATTTTCTTTCCTTTTACAGTGGATTTCTACGGTAGATGGGGAGGAGGCCAGCTTACTGTGCTTGACAAATAAAAAGAAAGCAGTGGCATAAATGCGAGGCATGGAATGTTTTCAGAAGAAGATCTGTCCTAAATGATGATAATTTTATAATCACAGGTTATCACTTGTATCACTTCCTGTATTAATGGACTACTAAGTACTACACTGAGAGCAATGGGTGGTGGGACATTCAGACAGTGGGATAACATTCAGCAAAATCCACCTTGTTAGTCATAGAATAGTTTGGGTTGGAAAGGACCTTAGGGTCATCCAGTTCCAATTCCCTGCTATGGGCAAGGGTGCCTCACACTAGACCATGTCACCCATCCCTGTCCAACCTGGATTGAGCACTGCCAGGGATGGGGCAGCCACAGCTCCTCTGGGCACCCTGTGCCAGTGCCTCAGCACCCTCACAGGGAA
>JAOEHY010037311.1:13890-37632 GCA_025447955.1 Psilopsiagon aurifrons
GGTCAGCGCCGCCCGCGGGGTCTCGGCCGAAGCCCGGACCCCATGCCGGGGACGACGCGGGCAGCCGCCGCTGGCGCTGCGGGGCAGCGCACCCAGGCGCGCCTCGCAGCCGCCCCGGCCTGGCCCGGCCCAGCCCACGCCTCGCGTCACCACCCTCGCCTGCAGCGGCCGCCCCACCGAGGCTGCCCGCCTCCAGCCCGCCCTGACGCAGCGCTCCTTGGCCTCGCCCCTCATTCAACCGTAAACACCGTGTGCCTGGCCGCGCGGCACCGCCCGGCTCTGGCTTTGGGCCCGCTCCTCTGCCGGGTGCTGGTACCTGCGGCCGCGCTATGCGCCTGTTCTCCTTCTCTCCCCCCTTCTGCGGGGGAAAGCGTTTGTCGCCACTCCCCTGAAGCCGTCTGCTGTTCCTCTGAGAGAGGAGATTAAACTTCATAACGCTTTTGTGCTCCGAGAGTAATGCCTTCTGAGCAAACTGTAACCATCCGGTTAGAAACTATCCCCAAAGAAAACCAGCCAACAGAGGCAGCGTTGCTGTAACTTACACGCTAAAAGCAGGCGATGCAGTGACATTCGCAGAAGTACACAACTAAAAACAGGTGGGTCCACATAGGCACAAAATGGTATCTGGTTGTTCAGGTACATGCAGTTAAGGGGATTAGAGGAATGTTTGTGCATTCTGCTCTGAGAGCCTGCGTGTACGTCAGTGTTTGCTTGGAGACTATCTCCAGACTTTCACATCATCAATTACATCATCATATGGGACAGATGTCATAGATCTGATCCTGCAGCAACTGAGTAACTTAAGAGGGGGCTGTGCAGTTTTTCCATACTGACCTTTGTCTAGAGCGTTAATCAGAAGTTAATAAATTCCTCTGCTTGGGAAGGCAAGCGGCTGGGCTGACTAGAGTAAGGACGAGGTCTGGAAGTAGAAAGAGGACAGAGAGATCACCTCTGGCTTGTGAAGGCCCCATCGAATCTGGAGCCATTCTATGCATTTGTCTGGCTCTATGATTCAACTTGGCAGCCCCTCATCTGCTCTGGAGCACAGGATGTCAAAGGCACTGGATGGGGCCAGCCCAGTTTAGGAGTGCTTTGCACAGCACTGGAGTACGTGTGTGCTCTGGGAACGTGCTGAGCCCCTAGAAAGCCACACGTGAGACTACCGTGCCCAAGGCTGGAAGTGGAGGTACCCCAGGCTCTCTGTATGACAACTCACAACATCTGCTGGCGTGGGGACTCTTTGGCTTGGAAATGCTGTATTCCTTGCAGACCCAAGCTGATCTGAAAGTCAGTGTGAATGAATTTGTGCAATGTGAAGACTAGTTACCCCTTCAGGAAAATCAGGTAGAGGAATTGCTTCTTTTAAACAATACATTTATTCAGTTTTTGTTGTTTGAGTCTCTAGAGTTTATGCTCCCAAAGCTGACTTTGAAAATACAAAGTGTAAAACTTCTAATGAGTGAATAAACATCAGAATTTTATACACTGCTGCCACTCAAGAAGCTGGAGCTTAAAGAAAAACCTTGAAAGACAATGTTATTGCAGGAGCAAGCAGTGTTACTCAGGTGTTAATTCAGAAATGTGTGTGCTAAAGCACGACAGAGGAAAGACAGTCTTGGGGAATTCAGGCCAGGAATGCTAATTGTGCTCAGCTGAGGAAAAGCATTAGGCAAATATAAGTTGCAGAATTCCCTGTACCCAGCCACAGCTCCTGTTGGTGCCAACCATGAACGGGGCGTGCTCGCCCCAGTTCCCCATGTCACCCTACTTTTGGCTTGAACAATGGGACTAGCCCTGGGTGGTGAAGCCCTAGCAGTCCTCGAGGGGCCCCACCACTCCCTGCCACAAGGCTACTAGACATATGCATGCTTTGCAACAAGTCTTGGCTATACTTTGTATATATTCTTTCAGAATAGTTTGGGTTGGAAAAGACCTTACAGATCACCTAGTTCCAACACCCCTGCATGGACAGAGACCTTCCACTAGGCCAGGTTGCTCAAAGCCCCATCCAGTCTGGCCTTGAACACTACCAGGATTGGGGTGGCCACAGCTTTTCTGGGCAACCTATTCCAGTGCCTCACCACCCTCACAGTGAAGAATTTCTTCCTAATATCTCATCCAAATCTACTCTTTTTCAGTTTAAAGCCATTCCTCCTCATCCTATCACTACATGTTGCATGGCACTAATCTATTTCCCACAAAAGCTGGTGAGAGAACAAGTGGTCAGCAAGGGATTCTAGTACTGTTGCTCAGTACGCTGCTGGTAGTTGCCTGGGTGTGAGAAGCGGGAGCCCATTCAGTAGGGCTGAATGTGTGGTCCCCAAACAGGCTGACTGATAGCTGACATGATATATCCTAGGCTAGCTGTTGCCCAGGTTTTGAGAAACCAAGAGTCAGATTTGCATCCAGAATGACTGTTGCTAAAACCTTTTTGTTCTAAAAATGCGATTTTAGATACATTTTGTACTCTGTAGAGCATGTCTAGACTTTAAATAAAACCTTATGGAAGAGAGCAGCATTACCGGATTTGCATAAGATAACAGATTTTAAAAAATTACCCTACACAGATAAACCTTCTTCTTGCCAAATGCTTTGGTTTATGAGAACTTCGTGTTTGAGCACTGTTGTGTGGAACTGAGTCTAGTTGCTTGAAAGATTACTTTTCTCCTTGTGATATACTGCCAAGTTGAGCTCCACAGAGGTTCACACATTTGAGCTCTGCAAATAAAGTATGAGGAACCATCTGGCAGGGCATTCATTCTCTGTTAGGGATCCCCACTTTTGGAAAGCTCTACCCACCATCATCCACCAGAACCTGGATTTGCTTACCTCTGGGAAAGCAGCAAAGTCCATTATTTTTTTCTTTCTTGTTAAAACTCTCTGAGGGTTTGGTTTGAATAGGTATGTTTGTGGGTGGTCCTTTTACTCATGCCTGACTTTTAAATTCCTGAGCTGAGATCCATGGCAGGCACTTGTATTTTTAAAAATAAATGTAATTGACTGCCACAGTTCTGGTAATGCATGAATTCAGGGTTGGTTGGGGGGGGGGGGGGCATTCACACTGAACAAAGATGTTGTGGTGGCTGTTGCATCGAATTCAATTTTTTCCCATTTTGCAAAATTTTACAGTATTGCCTGAGACTTTCCAACCTTCCTTATTTTCCCTCAGTTCCTTCTTTCCTCCCTTCCTTTCTTTCCTTTAATCAAAGAGCACAAGCTTATATTAAACTTCAGCAAAAGAAAGTATTAGGCTATGCAGCACATAAGCAAACTGCAGAATTACTGCTATGCATAACCCCTGAAGCAGTTCTATAGTGAATTTAAATACTGATTGGATACTTCTAGCAATACAGCAAAGCTAAAGCAGGGTAAACTGTCTTTGTCAGCTGTGTATATGTATCTATATATATCTTTGTGTGTGTGTATACACATATAAGAGGAGAACTCCATTTCCCAAGGCTGTAGTTCTTGAGACTTCCTGAAAATTACTTCTACTAACAATAATTAATATTTTTAGGATGAGTAATTAACATTCACTCTTCTGGGCTCATGCTGATGGCCTCTGTGGAAATTTAAACTCTTATTTTCCTATGTATAGCAGTAAGTAACTGGCAGCATGATACTGGGTCAATGGGTATGGAAATTAATTAGAGGGGGGAGTTTTTTTTACCTTGCTACTGTTTTTCCGAAGTATTTAGAATTTTCATTTTCTATTTTGCCTACCATTGCAGAAGTATTCTGAGCACTTTTATGGATTGTCTTTAACCAAATGTTTATATTTTTCTTGAAAATGAAATAAAAATTCAAGTTCTCGTGTTTTCCCCTCAATACTTGTAATTCTCATTTTTCTATACACTCCATGTATATCATCTTACATTCTCCAGAATATATCCTGTATATGCCACTTACACGCTGGCTTTGGTCCTGCTTTCAAAAGTTATAAACTGTCTATGCTGGATTGACAGTTTTCATCAAAAAATTTCTATAACCTTTTGTGACAAAAGCTTGTAGCAGTAGTATAACAGTCATAACAGTTTCCTGGCACCGTCCAATGAGAACAGAACTCTTAAAGATTCTCCTTCATCTACAATTCTGAATTTAGGTGGATGCATGGGCATTTTGGTGGTAAAGAAGATGTAGTGGTATGACTGACCTAGAAGAAGCATCCCAGCATCTGAATTATAGCCTACAAAAGAAAGTATCCTTGACAATACTTGGTCTGAATAGTTCCTGCATCTAGAAGGAAACTATAGTTATCTCCTTGGGTCTGTTCATCTAGTGAGGTGAAAGAGTCATGTATGTTCTACAGAAAGGGCAGGTTAGAGAAAGGTATGCACTAGAATAGTTTCTTATGAACATCCTAATTAAATCAGGATTGTGTGCCTAGTTTAATTGTTACAGTATTTTGAAAACAGTCAGTGCCATTATTTTTATCTAGCACTATGGAAACAACCGTCAAAATAGAACTATGTATCTTGAAATATCTCCAGAAATTCCAATAAATAGCTTTTGCATATGTGTTCATTAGAAAGCTTTGATCCAACACAGTCAATTGGCACAATTCACTGGAATTGCAAGATAGATATATTAATGTATGTGAGTTTCTTCAAGCAGAGGGAGCACTGCTTAAATGAGTCAAACATTTTGGACCACTTATGTGCTTACTAACCATGTCTGAGCTAAGGACAGAAAATGCTTTTCTAAAATTTATGGATCTTTCCAAACAGATCTTATGTCTAAAACAATCTTTTAAAGGGCACCCTTCAACATCAATAATCCTCGTTAATGCTTCTGTGTACCTGTAACACTGTTGGTTTGGTTTTTTGGATTTTTTTATTCTCTGCCTGCCTCACTTTCTTTTAGTATCTTTCTCTTTTTTCCTATCACATCTTTTCTCCCTAAAATACCACAGTGCTCTGTGTTTAGCCTTTAGCTTTGCAGACAGACTCAGGACCATGTTTCTGTTCCTGATCTTGCTGAATCCCATTTGTCATTGAGAGCTAGATGCACAAGCAGCTTAATCTTAAAACCACACCCAAACAATATATCAGCATCAACCTGGAATGAAATGCCTCAATGCACAGCCTGGATGCGATGCAATCATTCTGAGAAAGCCGAAGTTATTTACCACCGCCAGCAGCAGAACAGGCATGAGGCTGTTCCAAACTACATCAGCATTTTTAGACTCTCACAAAGAAAGAATCCTTCATTACTGCATTGTTTTTATTAATATGCCTTTGAAGTTATTTTTATAGAAATAGCTGGCCACAGGATTACCTGACAACAGCACAGCAAGAGTAATTCTGCTGAAAGGCAAATATAGTTATTATTGTTTTAATTAACTATGAAGAATGACGCACAAATAGAATATTTTGTAAAATAAAGACTTAGCAGCTATGTTTTTCAAACATACTGTGAGTAATTCTCTGATGTGCAAATTGCTATCTTTTCCTTCTTAGCTTCAGGCTTGAAAAGCAGTTGAACATTTGTTAAAACAATTGTCTATCCTTATTACAGGATTATCAAATTATGCTTTTATCATTTTGTACTACAAGGTTGGTTTTTTTCAATGTTAATAATTTAAAAGGATTTCAGGAAATAATCAAATTAAGGAATTAAACTGATCAGGCAGTGGGGATACATAAACTATTCAAATTAGCTATTTTTTAATTATGCTTCTTTGCTTCTTAAAGCCAAATTTCAGGATGATTTTGAAGTCTTCCTTATGCTTGTCTCTGTAATTCAACAACCCCCGCTGTTATCAGCCGAGGCTCCCATTACATGCTTTGTGACTGTTGGGACTTACCACTTGTGCAAGGAGTTGCTGTAACAAATCACGCTGCTTTTGTGAGCCAAGCATGCACTGCAGCATGGTTTCATGGAGAGGGCACTGGAGTGGGGGCCTAGGATCCCCCTTTCTAATCTCAGCTCTGTGACTGTCCAGCCGTGTGACCTTGGATGAGATACTCCTGTATCTCTGTTTCCCCTTTTACCCTTTGCCTGTCTCAGTTATTTAGACTACAAGCTGTGTGTGACAGGGAGTGTTTGCAGCTGCAGCAGTGCGTGGCCCACTGAATCCCCCAGTCTGGGCTGATACTTGAGGATTTGCCATATCACAGACAAAACACAGTCATTTCCACAGCCAGCACATCGTGAGAAATTAGCTAATCAATAGCACATTTTATAGTTAAAAGTAAATTAGGTGTGTTCAGATACTTCTTAATTTTACTTTGCTTGACTACGGAACACACAGCATTCACGAGAATTTCTCTGCTGGGCTGTAACCATTACTGAATAGCATGTGTGTGCTATGATGGTTTTATATGCATAAGCTAACACCACGAACTTAATGCACTTTCACCTTCACATTCTCTTTGTGTAAGAAGGCAGGAATATAAACATTTTTCCTTATTCAGACAATGTGTTCTGATTTCCAGTGGGATTTTTCTTAGTGTACCAAAGCAAATGTTTGGTAGGACATGTATGGCAATTCAACCAAAGAAAAGAAAAGCCATGATAAAATCTGAATCCTATCCACAAATTTAGTTTTATTACTGACACAAGTAGTAATGTCTGTTTATACTCAGTAGGTCATTCTGCAGAGTAAGATGATGTCAGTTTCATACCATCACAGGCCAAAATCAAGGTTAATTTTATGGCTTTGACTCTTAATTTGCAACCAGCCTCTAATTTGTTTTCCAGCCTCTGAGGCTACCTTCACTGTGAGGTATCATGCTGAGCACATCTTCACAGTTGGATGAAAAAAGGAGGCTGAATTGTGATTCTGCAAAATTAAAATAGTGGTATATTGATTATTCTATAGATAGTTTGGCTGCCGTGGGGATTGAGAAGCATCAGGAAGGGGAGCAGGCAGCAAACTGCATTGATACAATTTAACAGTTCGCTTGCTGCAATGCCCATCTAATATCGCGCACGCAGTGTCAAGTGGCATGTCTGAAGGGCTGCTAAGACGCAGCAATTAACAGAGAAATCAGTTAAATTACTTCCTTGAAAGGTATTTTACCTATTTTGCTATGGACTGTTTGCCTGGAGCATTCTTTGAGCCCCCATAGGTGAGCTAAAGGCTGTTTCTTAAAAACTTCATTGCACACATTGAAAAAAGTGTTGGTAAATGGCATGCAGTTTGCCTTAATGGCTGGATACAGCTGAAACCAGCCATATATTTGTACACATGCCAGTAAAAAGTCTGCACACAACATCACGTGTCTTTTTGCATGTAGTACTCAGCAACCTTGAAAAAACTGTTCCTAGAAGTCATTTCCCATATTCTGTTCTCTAACACGTCTTGGTTTAAAACAGGCCAAAAGCAATAATATTAAAAAGTGCAAGCCAGCCAGGGCAGTCGACAGACTGCATGAGAAAACTGTTTTTAAAGAAAAGTTCAGATAGGAATTTGGTAAATATGGGTGAGAAATGGTTTGCGCTCCCTCTACAAAAGTTGGAGGTTAGTAGTCACTTCAGAAGCAGCATTAGTATGTTTTACCTAACAATAAGGCTAGTTGCTTGGCTTGCAGATTAAGTCCTGGGTGGAGTTAGAAAAAGAAAAAGAGATGTTGAAACAATCTCTGGAGTAATGAAAGGACATCATAAATCTCTTATCCTAGTAAAGCATAACTGGGGGAAAAAAGGGTAACATTTGAAGATACTGTCTGGACAGAAAAGAAAAAAATTCTTAGGCTGTCAGAGTAGAATCTGAGACTGCCAGCAAGCCAAGGCTGTGGTGAAAGCCCTGCAGTTTAGCTGTAGATCTGGTGTTGCTTATCAGCAACATAAAAAAGAAATCTCAGAAATGCCAAGTTATCACAAGAGCCTTTCCAAGGAGGCACTCATGTGCTGTGTCTGCTGGGAAGCCAGCAGCTGTGATGCCTACGTGAATCTCTGTTCATGAGGACAAGAACCAAGTCTAAATCACTTGGTGTAAACCAGAATAAAAAGCACTGGCATGACTTTAAGTCTCAGATAAATTTGAATTATACTCATTGAGAAAATGTTCACCATCATATTCTGCAGTGCCACTTTTACACAACAGTGTCAAATTTTAGAAAAAATACTAAATTGCATTGAAGATTGTTCTTTATATTAATTAGATCAGGAGGTATCTGACTACTTGTGGTTGCTTGACTTGGTGTGACTTTACCAGCTACTTGGAGTGATTTGATCTGCTTATGAGGGAGAGTTTAAAAATAAAGAGAGCAACTGTGAGAGATCAACAAATAACTTCAATAAGAAATTTTATATTTTTATCACCTATGAACTTTTTGCATGTGAAAGTGTCTAATACTAGAAGACTACTCTTTAAGCAGCTTATATGTGTAATGGATGTAGGCTTTCTTTATGCTGCCAATACTACTGAAGTGCATTTATTGAATACTTACAGTTTTCCAGTGGAAACATCTGTCTGTGGTTCCTTCGGAGCACAACTATAAGATACATGGTAAATTTCTGTAAGCTAAGAATTGATCCGAACACAGTACTAACAGCATGATTTTAAATCAGTGAAATTAAATTGATGAAATTCAGAGCCAGTGAAGGTAAACCAGTATAACTTGCATCAATGCCAATGAAACAATGCCCCAAACAAGAAGATTTTAAATAAATCATTTATCAGTTATGTTAACATCATGTATCTCTAAATAGTGTGTTCCCAGCTTCCTTAGTCATATCATCAGGACAAGAAATTGGTCTAAAATGTCTAAAATTGACTGAGTATGCGTGTATTTAAAAATGGGTGAAGGGTTTATCTCAATGTTGCATGATATTCTCGTTTTAAAACACGTCACGTTGCAACAGAAGTAGCACACATGTAAAATACATGAAAAACTGGTTAACGGAGTTGAAGAAGTACCTATCAGTAGGAAAGGTCATCAGGTGGGGCTGTTTTCAGTACATTCAATAGGGATTAATGTGAGTCCTGGCATTGCTCAATAATTTCATGAGCAGGGTGGAAATAAATAGGGTGACTAAAAGCCAGTGGGTAACTAACAAAACATAGAGTTAATTAGGTTGGGAAAGACCTTTAAGATCTTTAAGTCCGACTGTTCCTCTGGGACTGCCAAGTCCTTCACATGCTTAGGCATGGCTCTGCTGAAAGAGGCTGGGCTTTTTCTGTGTGACTGTGTTAGACATGAATTAGAGTCCCAGCTCTGCTGGAGTACTGAGATACATAGAAATGTTATCAGGAAAAATCACAGCAATTCCTGCAAACAGACCGTTAAAGAACCTGATGTGCTTTTTCCAGGTTAAAGCTTTGCTTGCAGTGATTTTTTTTGCTGGGGATGCAGTTCCTAGTGTGGATGTAGATATATTGGATCCTTTTATACTGGAGCAGTCTTTTCACTTTCTTATTTAGAAAGCTTACGCTTTTGAACTGGCAAAACTGCGTTCATGTGAAAGGGGTTACAGCACATAAAGGATCCCAGAACAGCTGTTGCCTTCCTTTCATTTAGTCAAGGTCCATGATTCTTAGGCTGCTAAAAATGGATGTCTTGAACTTTCAGTTCAGAAAGGGAAAAAATGCCCTAGGCACACAGTCATACCATTTTAACTCTGCTTGGTTGTGTGGTACCATGTGAAGTAATACTGAAGGTAGACTATCTAATCTAAGCTATTATTCATCATTTAAGTATGTGAGAGCAGAGATACCACAGCTAAGAATATGCCAATACACTTCCCATGATTTTAAACACCTGTTTTCCCATGTTTCTTGCTTTGGAGTGGAGATATGCACAGAAAATTTTGTAAACTTCAGCAGGTAATTTTTTACTTTCACATTTGTGGATGGTAATAAAATTTCAGCTTGTGGGCTTCTTCTAGGTACATTTTGAAATCTTTATACCCTGCATTAAGCATAGATTACGAATTGAAAGTGAAGAATGATAAAGCTTAATTTTTTTATATATTTCTTATGATTAATATTAATAGTATGTGTGACAGAAAAGGATTACAGACCAATAGCACCACTTCCCCTGTAATCTTTATCCCTTTCCTGACTAAGTGCTATCTGCTAATACAAATCCCCAAGATCCTGACCTCTCTTTTTTTTGCTTTCCTTCCCTACAAGCACAGTGGAGGAAATGATTCCTGTCACGTAGCCAAAGGGGGCATATTTACATGGCTCCACATGGTGTGATGAGGAAATCCTGCTGCAGAGAATTCAGGAGGAAAACAAGTAGCTTGCCTGTTCTGCCTCTCTGTTTTGGAAGTCCTGCCTCTGCTCCTGCACAGGTTTGCTTCCTGAATCACCACTTCTGTGACTTTATCAGTACAGATCTCTTTGTTTCTTAATTTTATTTCTCAATTTTTAAACATGGAGGTTTCCAGGACATTATTCTCCTGGCTGATATATTGCCATATATTAAGTGATTGTGGTGGTGTCTGCTACAGGTTTTTGATTTGCAGATTTTCCTTGTAGTACTTACATTTTTTTGTTCCTCCACTGATCATCTTTAAGCTCTGCACCAAAGTAAGGAACCACTGTAAGTGTTTTAATTCTATTCTTTTCTGGGATGGGGGGAAAAGCCTCCACTGCAGACGGGAGGGTCAAATCCTAAAGCATTCAAATAGCTTTGGTTGTAGTCTAGAGGAAACCAAACATAGAAGGGTTTAACATTTGCTTTACAATGCATTTAGAACATATATAGTATGGCTGATATTTTCTAGATTATATTATAAGCAATATATGAAAACTCAGAAAGCTTTCATTCACCTATCAAGTCAATACCTACAGGGCTGAAGCCGCTTCCCTGCTGGCTCTGAGATCTGTAATCAAAATCACTGGTGAAACACATCAGTTGACTAGCAAGGAAACCTTTAATGAAATTAGGACTGTTTGTAAAATCAACATGCTGCTTATGCTAAAATGTAATTTTATTAAATGCATGTGATAGTAAAGGCTACAGAGCAGTTGTTAGGAAAGCACAATGCATGTGAGTGTCTGTGCAGTTTCAAACCAGGAATACATTCTTACAATAGCTAACTGCTCCTTCAGCTGGCAACCAGGTTGCATGTGTTTAGGGCTGGATCTGATCAGAGACAACAAGATTAAGAGCAAAAGCACTTTTCTGTTGTAGCATTAGTTTTGATCCAAAATGCTGTATGTTAAGAGCTTTAAGCTTTGGGAGCATTTAGGTTTAGATCCTATTTCATACCTCAGAACCATTGTTACTGTTGTATGGACCATAAACTATTTTAAAGTATCTCTGCCTTCAGAGAGGAGTTTGTCTAAACAGCAAGATTTTATATTTTATTCCTAACCCACAATTCCACATATATCATTCCATCTGTGTCTCCCATTTGTAGTCTTTCAGAAGGACATAGAAGGGACACAGCAGGCCTCCAGTGGTTAAATAAAGTTTACTGAGACCAAATGATGGTGCTGTGTTCTGCCTTTTGCCAGTCTCAGGATATGCAGTCAGATCCAATTTCCTAGTCTGTCATTTCCAACATGGCAGTAATTTAGAAACACAAAAGGCTAATGGTTGATGCCTTGTCATACCAGCAAAGAGATTGTGCAATTATTGCTTGCTTAATTTTTTAGTGTTATTCCTCTTTCCAGAAATACTTGAATTTATCTAATTTCATAAACATTTTTGACCTTCTTAAAGATATTTGGGCTGAAACTCTAATAACTTTTTCTTAAGGTAAGAGGTACTAGAAAGATATGTTGGGAACAGCCAAGTCAGACTTCCACAGTGTAAAAGTGTACAACCCTCTGGAATAGGATGCTGTAGAATAGGATGTTTCAGGGGGAAAAAAGCAAATTTTCTCCTTAAAAATAATAAAACCATTTAAAATTTCAGATTAGGCAGAGCTGAAAATACTAATGACCTCTTATTCTGTAGTGAAGCTCTTTTCCCCTCTCTTCAGAGTGCATTGTGAAAAAGAGGTAGAAGTGGAATACCAGGACAAAGGCAAGAAATATTGAATGTATAAACATTCTTTATTTTTTTCTTTTTTTACTGAAAAAAACCCGAAACCCAGATACACAATAAATTTAAAATTCCTGTGGTTAATTTTTTGTTTTACTAACAGATCTCTGTATCTCAGAATGTGCATAAAGCTTAAAGATAAGGAGACAGATGACAAGAGCTACAGTACTAGTCCTGCCTTAACATTTTAAAGGAGAAAAAAAAACCCCAGAAACTCCAGTATAATTATGGAGAGTCAAGTTATCAAAGATTATAAGATGAGTGTTTTTTCTACTCACATTTTACTTTCAACAAGGAAATGGTGAACACCCTGAAAAAATCTGACCTGAATAAGAAGCCAGCACTATGAAAAGGTTGTCTCACTGCTCATAAATATAGGACCTTAACTATTGTGTCTGTAATTTGGGGTGTTTTCTACCCACTGCTGGGACATGGGACCAGGACTCTGGCTGCCCACCTCTGGGTGTCACCTGTGTGGCCACCTGCCCCATGCATAACCCTCAACTCATTCAACAGTGCTAGGAGATATTAGCATCTGTGCTGACTCTGCTCTGGGGGGGATGCTGCAGGATACAACAATTAGATGTAGTGCGATGAGAGCTGACGGCATATGCTGTGGATGTTTTAAAGCTGCATAGGTTTTGTATGGATTTGCTCAGTTAAACTGATTGTATACCTGAACTGGAAATACACCCTAAATGAAAAATGCAATTTCTGCATGTTTTGACTGCTACTTTATGAGTCCATCAATTTTTTAAGAGGGTTTTATTAAGTCTTGATATGGACAAATATAGTTATTAGATAACTTCTACCTAGTTTTAAGAAGAAAATAAAAACTACAAATAAAGTAGTAAAAATAGACAATAATAAAAACCCTGAGGGATTTTGTGTGTGTAAGGTGAAGACTTAGGTTCAGTTTTGACTGACAGGAAGAGAGGGAGTAGAGATCTCTAACATGAATCACTGTCCCTTGCTCATCATAAAGTTTAATTTTCAAGTAGTTTAGCAATAATAAAGAACCTTAAGGATTTTGTGTGTGTGAGGTGAAGATTTAGGTTCCATTTTGACTGACAGAAAGAGAGGGAACTGTAGATCTCTAACATTTATGTTAGAGAATTATATTAACATGTATAGAGAATTAAGTTTTAACTTCTATAGAAAATTACATGTTAACATCGTCCCTTGCTCATCATACAGTTTAATTTTCAAGTAATTTAGCCTCAGATTACCAGAAATAATTAATGGTTCCACCACTTTAGATAATATTGATGATACTGCTGTAGATTTAAGGGTCATTAAAAAATTCTTATTCACAAAAATTATGTGCTTACCTTTAATCACATTTATTCTCATTGAAACTAATGGGGTTTTAAAAAACATTCTTTCAGTCGTTTTTCTTTCCATGAATCTTTCACATTTTCTTCAGACGTGAATTTCCTTTAATACTTTCTTAACTGGGGACCTTCCCATCTTCCTGCTTTGAAAGATCAGCCTCTAGGTGATTACCCGGTGGCAGGCACCGGCTTCTCACGTACGGGAAGGCGGGGAGGGGGTGGCGCAGGGAGAGACAGGGTCTAAATGGGGATAGAGTGAAGCTCTACCACCTCCCTTTACTCTGTAATGGGAGAGTCGTAAGCACCGCAGAGGATAGTGTGCGCGCATATGTGAGATGGTCTGGAGTCTCCTGGTAAATCCATTTCTAAATCACTGCTCACACGGCACAGGCAGCAAGCACTACACCTTGCTTTTCCTGCTGCAGGTGTAATTAAAGGGGAGACTACCTGTTGTTTTGGTGGTGAGTGTTTTTTTTTTTTCTCCCCTACAGATTTGTACAGAGTGGGATAGTTTCCATTATTATTTCTCTACTCTAAGTGCATTTTTAGGAAGATGCATCAGTTCGGATCTGATAGATAGATGATTTTCAGTCATTTGTCCTCGGCATCCCCTTGGCCCTGGTGTTTTCTGCTTTGTAGGGGATTTTCTATTTCATTTTCCATTCAGCAAAACGTCCCCAAAAGCACACAAAAGAGTAAAATATTAATGTTTTATTTTAGAAGATTTTGCAAGAGAATGACCATTCTTGTTTACTGTTTTATTTAAAGGAGAAGCTCTATTCGGGGACAAAGAAAACAACCCATTTGGTATAACCGGTCAAATGACATTCCAGGAACATTTACGTCACTGGGGGTCCCTAGTGGCTGAAACTTCAAAACGTTTGGCTTCTCTGTTTAGTGACATAGAATGTGGAAGGCTTTTGCCAGATCATTTGGAAGAGACTTAGTGGTGAGTAATCTGACTTTCCTGTCAGTTTTTCCATTCTTTGTGAAATTCAGTGGCACCGCTGTACCTAAACTCATGTGTGATGTACTTATAGCCGCAGAATAGAAGAATAAATGTCTATAGTAAAAATATCTGAATATGTTTTGACTATAAGGCCAAGATGGAGAGCCATGGGGTAGCCAAATAGAAACATGGGTAAATGGATTTTATCTACTTCAATGTAGAACAGGGAAGAAGCTAACTTTTTTCTTGCTGCGTATAGAACAGGCATGTTTACCTAAGTTTTTATTTACCAAACAACTAGTGGTTTTGTTTGTTTGTGTTTTTGGTTTTGTTTTTTTTTTTTGTTTGCTTGTTTGTTTTTTATTTTTTTTGTTTGGTTTGGTTTTGGGTTTTTTTTTGTGGTTTTGATTTAGTTTGGGGGGTTTGGGTGTGGTTTTATTTTAAATATCACTACATCACTGGAAGGAAAGAACATAGTTAAATTTTATTTTTCTTTGCTAGCAGGTAGAAATGCCCTAATTTGGTTCTTTCAGTCTAGAAAGGAAGAAATATATTGCTAACAATTCTTAACTGTTATATTGCTTAAACATTGGAAAGAAACATAGCTATAGCTTATCTTCATTTACTAAATGAGTCCAAGAGTTAGAGTTATGCCCTGTTTAACTTTATAACAGTAATACAGAGATCAGTCTGACAGTAGGGACATTGCCTAAAATGATTTCACTAAGTGATGGTATTATTTTATTTAGAAATTGAATGAAAATGGGTTTGTAATTCAGAGCTTTGTCAAAACTTTCAATGTAATAGCTCTCAAGAAATCTCAAATTGCTTTATGAGTCTAGGTGAATACCCCTTTGCATGTCCTGTGTCTATCTGGGCACAAGTACCTGTGTCTGTCACAGTCTTTATGCTGCATTAAAATGTCCAGCTGGACTCAGAGTGCTTTTGTATCAAACCAAATATTCCTCTTAACCTTGATCCACAAAATTCCTATTTAGCACAAGGAAACACAGTGAACATTCCACTGACAGACCTGGCTCTGCTTGACCTCTGCCACTACCAGCCTTTCTTTGGTGCTGCTAGAAGAAACTCAAGGTTTTTGTGGCGTTTGTTCTTCCTCAGGAGTTTTCCTCAGGACCTGTCTGTACTTCCATGTGGTGAGTGCTTGCTTTGCAAACCTAGCTGTTCCCCTGGAAGTCCAAGGAGCAGAGACCTGTGGGGTTCCTCTTTTCTTTTCCAGGGGAGCCCACCTGGTACCACTCCGAAAAGTATACTCAGTCCAGGGCCAGCCAGAGCTGACCAGTGCCCCTAACATGGCTGTGAAGACCTCCTTTGGGTTTATGTTCAGGGTAAGCGTTGGATGGCTGTTGCTCTGAGTGCGAGTCCTCAGGGTAGCAAGTCAGGAGATGTGCACACTATTTCTGGAGAGACAAAACCTGTTGTCATTCAGTTCCCAAAATTGCTTTGTTCTTTACTCCTACAGAGGCTGAAGTGAAAAAGATGTCCCTGATACTGCAGAGAGGAGCTTCCCTGCAGGCTTCATGCCCCCAGGGTGGTGCAGAAATCACACCAGCTGCTTTTGACAAAAGAGTTGCTGAGCAGCTCTGGAATAGCCTGAAGTGGATCATTTAACAAGAAAATAGAGCAGGATTTAGGCTTAGCACCTTTACAACTTTGACTCTCTGAAGAAATCTCCCTTGATTGCAGGCATAGCCATGCTCCTCTGCTCCAGCCGGCCCCCAGGAGACATGGTGAGCTCTGTCCAGGCATCCACTCCCTTAGCTGCCTCCTGCAACACCACAGGGTCTCTGGGAAAACCAGGACCTGTCACCCCTCCTGAAGGGCCTCTCAGGACCACCCTGTCTTCTCTCCTGGTCCAATAGGAGTTTTAAAACCTCAGCTCTATGGAGAGTTTAGATGGATGCCATCCTTAAGGCATCCCAGGACAAGGGCTCTGCTTTCTGTTTCAGCAGCACATATTGAACCGAGAAACAAATACTGATCCAAAACCTGCTCCCCTGCCATTCTCTGTATATCTTCTGTATGTCCTTGCTCTCCAGAGCAAGACTGATTGCCTGAGAGGACTTTCTCACTCCCAGGAATGCCAGTGTAATTGTTGTGCCCAGGAGAAGACTTTACCATGACTAGGATCCTTGACAAAGGCTAGCAGGGGATTTGTAGGGTAGTAAGGATGAGGACAGAACGTTTGATAGTAAATGGCACTTACCACTGGTGGCAATGGTGTGGGGCAGCCCAGTAGGTACAACATATCTTTTGTATCGTGATAAAAAATGTGGGTGTTAGGCTTGTCCCTGCATGGGCATTCATGCATCTGGGCTGTGAGCAGGGCTGATGTCTGTTTAAGTGGCCAGCTGGCTAGAGCAAGCTCCGATGATTTTTATTTTCTTTTGGACTGGGGGTAGGAAGGAAAGGAAAACAAGGAGCTGCCTGGGAACAAAAGTTAGAGTCAGAAGCACACATCTGTGGGATGCCAGCCAGTGAGATACAATGTTATTGTCTAGAGCTTTTCCAGCTCTGCTGAAACCAGCTGCCAGGGAGAATTTTTCAGCTCATGATCACCAGCAATGGAGAAGAGCTCAGGCTGGAGTAGGGAGGGGACATGCGGTAGGTGTGAGGCAAGGAACGGTGGGAGTCCAGCCGTTGTAATCACACTACCCAGCAAGGTCTCTGCTGGGATGCTGTGGGCAAGGCACCTTCCGACTCTTGACTGTAGCTCTGTACCTGGTGAGAAGAGTATGTTAGCACATCATCACAAAGCTGTTCTGACAACTGCATGTGGCAGGGAAGTGGGACTCTCTGCTGTCATGCAGAGCATATAAAGAGCCTTGGCAGCTCAGCACGTGTGGGCAGCAGCAGTGCTAAGGTGTGAACCCAGGCTGGCCCGGCTGTGCTACTTTGTGGATCCTTCAATGGACTTGGGCTTCTGTCACTCTGCCAGCCCAGAAGGTGTGCAGACCAGCTCAGAAGGTGGAGAACTAGGTTTCCTCAAGAATTTTTTTCCCAATAATCAAGCTGGAATGCTCTTTTTCTGACCCCAGCTAGTTAGATGCACTTAGAAGTTGCAGAAGTTATCCTTGGAAGCACAGGAGGAGAGCCTAATTCATATCAAACTTGTAATCTCACCTTGCGCCCATGTTTGCATGCCTTCTTATATACTCTTTGCCACCTTTGACTACATATGTGTTCTGGTTTAGCAGCAGACTAGACATCTAAAATACAGTAATTAGGTAGTTACTATAGAACAGAAAAGATAGAAAACTTTATTAGGAGATCTGTTACTGTTCAACATGTTCATAGACAACCATATTTCAGTCAATGACAAAGATTGATTGTAGATGACCCGAATATGTTTAAGGCAGTAAGGCTAATTGTGGGATGCAGGAAGACTTTTCACAAGACTGAATGAGCTGGCAGCAAAGTGGCAGATGAAATTCAATGTATGTACATGTAAAGTAAGGAGGTGATTCGTTCCACTGCGAGATGTGGATCTAACTTATCAACCAAAAGAGGTAGACATTAAAAAGGGAGCTGGAACAAGTTCACTGAGGAAATATTAAATGCATAGGAGCTATATCTAGCCTTGAAAGTCCCCAGGCTGGAAAGAATTGATGTCTGGAAGAGTGTTAGAAGTAGGCATTGCACGTACTTGTGTTGTTCTTAACCTACTCTGAGCAATCTTTTATGACTACTTTTGGTAAGACCACAATGGGCTAGATGGACTGTTGCACAGCAAGCGGTATACCAGATAAACCATGAGCACTGGTAGCATAGTGCTTACTGTTCTCTCCTGTCTTCCTGCCTTCTTTCTTTCTTGCTCTCCTTAATGCAAGAATTGTTTACAAATGCTCTAAGTTAAACAGATCAGTATTTGAAGGAGGGAGGAAACCAAACCCTTCATAATCACTGAAGGTGGGTTTACAAGAAGAAACTTAATTTCCTGTGATACTCCCTTAGCATCCATGGGATGCAGACATGGGCAATAGGGAGCAGGATTACATTCACTGAAAGACAAAAGGTGACTGAGGCAGTGAACAAATTGCTCTCTGTTTGTGGGATTATTTAGGGGGTTATTGTATACAAATGGTAACACTGTTGTAATGTGATAGTCTAGGGATATAGATGCAGGAATTTTTTAAGAAGACATAATACCTTTTGTGAGGCTGACTGATACAGGAGCAAAACCCATTAGGCAGTGCTGGTAGCCCTTGGGCATGCATCCCTTATGCTGGGCTCAGACAGATGCCTCTGTCTGGGACACACAGGCCTTTCTTTACTCTGAACTATGAGTTTTTTACTGAAATGGTAAGGAAAGCTTCTGTGCCTGAAAGCTTGCTTGGTTTCTGCAGCTCTACCAGCTGGTCTAATCCAGGAGATAATGCCTCTTTGGTTATATCTGTTAGGGATCTCATAGATTAGGTGCCAGGAGATTGCATGCAAGAGATTTCAGGACTGGTTTTGGATGCTACAAGACTATTTAAATTTTTTTGTGCACGGTTTATATTGGGCCTTATGACAGGGTCTTCATAAAAATAAAGAGTAGGGAACCTAAGATGAGAAACTGAAAGCAAAAAATGTTAGTATATTCAGCAGCCACTCACAGATAGATTATTAAGGCTCTCTTTCAGCAGAGACCTGGCCAGCTCAGCTCAGCTCATGGCAGCCAGCCTGTACCTTTCAGAGTCCCCTGGGACAAGCAGTCTATGGTCTTCCTCTGTACTGCAGCTGTCTTGAGAGGTGGGGAGATGGTGTAAAAGGTGTTAAAGGAGCCACAGCTTGTCCTGCCTTCAGTTGTCTGAAGTTTACTCTTTCAAGATGTATAAGCGTAGCCAGGATGGTCCCACATTTGCAAAACTCTTTCGCAAACTAAGAAATAGAGACAGGGAGGAATTAAGGGATTTATTCACCCTGATGTAGAAAGGCAAGTTGCAGCTCACAACAGTTCCAACGTCTTCAGTTATGTCCAAGACCAAATATTAATAAAAGATCTGTATGCTTGAATGTCTTGTGGTGTGTTTGATTGTCTTAATCACACTGTATGATCTCTTGGTCTCATCAAAACTGCAGCTTAACAGAGGTTTACTCACAGTCATCACACTGTCAGGGGCAGCAGCTTTGGCTGCCTGCTTTTCTGTTTCCCACTGAAACGCTTTGATGTGGATCCCCCACATTTTGAGTGAGCTATCTAATAAGTCACCTACTGTGTAAAAGCTGGGTACAGTTCCTCTTCCCACTGCATTTTTTAATGAAAATAACCATGGCATCTGCTTTAGTCAATCCTTCAGAGACATAGCTTGTCTCATCTTATAATATGGGCTTGGGAGGGAAAAGAGCAAAAATTTACCTAGGTTACCAAAATAATAGGTCTGGAATTTTTGAGTTCAAGCAAGGTTGGATTTAGCCCTGAACCAGAGTTTCATTTCATCTAACACTCATCATCTAAAAAGGAGGAATTTGGTCTAGTCTTGAGTTTCTCCTAAGCCATAAAAAAAAGTACCTTGCCCAGGAAGGCAAGTCAACCTCTCTTTGTTTAGGGATGGGGTAGGAGGAGCCCATATTTCTTCACTTCTGCCAGTCTCTATAGCAGGTCCAGGACTACCTTTCTATGCATAGAATTTCACTGATGCTAAATATCTCTTATTCAGATGGTCTCATAATTATGCATTGTGAATTATAAGTACGCACTAGCTGAAAAATATAATGGTCAGATCAAAAGAAACCGTAAGTTGTTACTGGTCTCCAGGAAAAAAAATGCAAAAAATCCTGAAGTATTCACTCTAAGGTAGAAAAAAAATCAAAAACACTTCCATGAATTAGTTGTTGGCCAAGCTCTTCAATCAAAAGCACCAGCTTCTCATTACCGTAGAAGATAAAGTGATAAAAGCTGCAAAAAAATACAGTTTCACAGGGTTGATTTTCTATAGAAAAAGACATTTGAATATCTGGCTTTTCTGATTTTAAAGACAGAATATCTGAGATTCCAAGCACATCATAAATATTAGCAAAAGTGATCTGAAATATGTGTTTTAACTCTGATAATGGTGTCGGAGGCACCTGAAAGGCAATGTCAAGGCTGCAATAGAGTCTATAAGTCCAGTGCTACAGAAGAGATGATAGTCCCTGAAAGCTCAGTTTGAGAAGACAAACTGTGTCTGAACAAGAGAAAGTACCCTCTATGTGGGAAACAAAACATCAGCTCATATATTATAGTTTTGGACAACAGATCAGTTTATTTGTAAAGTCATGATAGATACTCCTGGTAAATGTTGCTGGGAGCTTCTCTCTACTGGTTCTTTTGTAACTGAGGGAGCATTTATAGTGGATTTCTGTGTTTAAATCGGCTGAAGCCATCTTGGTTCAGCTTTTAGACTATCAGAAAGTTATCTTATGGTGCAACGTTTGAGCCACTGTGATCAGATCAGGGATAATCTTACAGAAGTTGTAACTTTTGGGGGAATGCAACCATTATTGCTACACTCTTTGCAAATTAAATTTAAAAAAGTCTAAGGAGAAGCAACCTGTAACATACCTTGTGCACACAACAAAGTGACAAGAACAGACATATTACCGAAGGGGAAGTTATTTTGCTTTTATATCTAAGCCCATGTGTTTACCGTCTGAATGTAAAATTATCCTGGTTGCTTTCCAGTTCCCATCTTTCAAGCAGTTCCAGGAGCCTGTTTTCCACTTGGCTACCCCTTCTGCATTCACCAGTACTTATACCATGCTGATGTCATAGTCCTAGAAGGTGCTTATGGCACACAAAGCAGCCAAGAGGCTTTGTAAGACATAGTTCTGCAGTTGGAACATACAGGTAAGGTTAAGAGCATTCACTGATGTTAGAGTCCTTATGCTTTGGCTATCTATAAACCAAAATTACTTAGAAATATTTAAAAAAAATGGCTGACATTCAAATTCAAGCTATTTTCTCATTATTTCAACCATCCTTTGGCCATTGTCATGTGTTTAGCTTTGAAAGGCGCCTCTAGTGAAAATCAATCTGGTCTTACAGCCCCCTCTCCTGTGCATTTATCATTAGTGCAAGAAATCCAGCAATTTGCTCTATAACATTTGTGTCTTGCATAAGGAGCAGGGACTTGAAAGTTCACTCCTAAGTCCAGGTTTGAACAGTTCACAGCTAGTAGTAAATTTATAGTAAATTTATAGTCATTGCACTGTGTTAGGGGAGGTATATTGAAGTGAGCAGTTTAAAAGGAGGCAGAAGCAGCTACATGTTTTAAAAAACTTAACTAAGATACAGATCAGCATCTGCTGGGTTATTCAGAAATGCCAAAGCAGGCTAAGTATCTGCTTTTCAGTGGGAGTTTTATTAGAACCTGTTTATGCTTATTTGTCTATCTACTAAATGCCAGCCTTCACCCTGGGGCTTCTAGACACCTTTGAAAGTCTGCTGGAGGAGAGTTGCCTGTCTAGGCTCTGGTGGATGCATTAAACTGCTTGAGAGAAGTATTTCTCTTTTTGCTTTCATTGTCACTCCAAGGTCAATCAGAACTTGCCTAGCAGAATCAGAGCTTAAATCAGGGATTACATCAGGAAGTTATCATGCCTTAGGTAAAAACTGAAGCTAATTTTCTAGTTGCATTTACTGTACAGATGGTCGTCCTTCAAAGCTGTGTCTGCCAGGAAGTCTGATCTTTCTGTCACACACAGTTCAGTCAATGCTGTCACTGCAGCTTCCTTAACAAAGGCAATGCAATAGGCAGCACAACAGTGGCAAACTCCTGGGCAGCCGATAACCAGTGAAGGCTTTTTTTCCTCTGGATGAAGCTTCTCCTATGTACCTAATTAATCTCAATTGACTGCATTACTTATTCTCCCATTGATTTAATGGGATTATGTGTGACATACGGGTACATACAACAGATCTGGTGCTGTGTGCCTTCTCAGATCTGGAGCTGTCTCAGCTTGCAAACAACTGCTTGAAGTAGGTTAACATCTGTAACACTATATGCATGCAACTACTGGTTAGGTCAACAGCACTTAACCTTAACTCTTAGCTTGGTAACATAAGGCTTACTTAGCACTGCTCTGTATTACTCAGCCTAAACAAGGCTCCAGCCAGACTAATAGTCTTCTAATCCATTGTTATATACACTCCTTATAATAAAGTTGAATCCAGAATTCCCACAGAAAGACCCATAGAATCATAGAATAGTTAGGGTCGGAAAGGACCTTAAGATCATCTAGTTCCAACCTCCCTGCCATGGGCAGGGACACCTCCCACTAAACCATGCCACCCACGGCTCTGTACAACCTGGCCTTGAACACCGCCAGGGATGGAGCATTCACAACTTCCCTCCCTGGGCAACCCATTCCAGTGCCTCACCACCCTTACACTGAAGAATTTCTTCCTCATATCCAGTCTAAACTTCCCCTCTTTAAGTTTGAACCCATTACTCCTTGTTCTCTCACTACAGTCCCTAATGAAGAGTTCCTCCCCAGCATCCCTATAGGCCCCCTTCAGATAATGGAAGGCTGCTGTGAGGTCTCCACACAGCCTTCTCTTCTTCAGGCTGAACAGCCCCAACTTTCTCACACTATCTTCATACGGGATGTGCTCCAGTCCCCTGATCATCCTCATGGCCCTCCTCTAGGCTTGTTCCAACAGTCCCATATCCTTTTTATGTTGAGGACACCAGAACTGCACACAATACTCCAAGTGAGGTCTTGCAAGAGCAGAGTAGAGGGGCAGGATCATCTCCCTCAACCTGCTGGTCACACTCCTTTTGATGCAGCCCAGGATACAGTTGGCTTTCTGGGCTGCAAGCTCACACTGCAGGCTCATGTTCATTTTTCCATCAACCAACACCTCCAAGTCCTTCACCACAGGGCTGCTCTGAATCTCTTCTCTGCCCAGCCTGGAGCTGTGCCTGGGATTGCTCCGACCCACATGTAGGACCTTGCACTTGTCATGGTGAAACTTCATCAGGTTGGCATAATCCCACCTCACAAGCGTGTCAAGGTCTCTCTGGATGGCATTCCTTCCCTCCAGCGTATTAACTAAACCAGCCAGCTTGGTGTCATCGGCAAACTTACTGAAGGTGCACTCAATCCCACTGTCCATGTCACCAACAAAGATGTGGAACAAAACTGGTCCCAACACTGATCCCTGAGGGACACCACCTGTTACTGGTCTCCAGCTGGACATTGAGTCATTGAGCACAACTCTTTGCATGTGGCCATCCAGCCAGTTCTTTGTTCACCGATCATCTGGGTCTCAGGATGCATGGTCATTATTCAGGTTGTTACAGATCACCTCCAACATGGCTAATTCCCTCAGATACTGGATACTTTCCTCAATATTGGTCCATTTGCTTTATGAATTTGCAAGATTCTTCCTTGAAGGAGTATCTGTCCTTCATGCTTTACAGTAGTTGCTGGCAAAGACTGAGGACTTGTCGTGGTTTAAGCTGTAAATCAGCCACGCAGTTTGTTAACTCACCTCCCCCTCCTAAAAGAGCTGCCTCGGTTT
>JAOEHY010037312.1:0-14831 GCA_025447955.1 Psilopsiagon aurifrons
ACCCATTCCAGTGCCTCACCACCCTTACAGGAAAGAACTTCTTCCTCATATCCAATCTAAACTTCCCCTGTTTAAGTCTGAACCCATTACCCCTTGTCCTGTCACTGCAGTCCCTAATGAAGAGTCCCTCCCCAGCATCCCTATAGGGCCTTCCTTTCCTTTGCCTCAGTTCCTCTGCATGCTGTTTGGGTACTCCCCAGGCACCCCATGTGCCCCATGCTGTTGGGTGCTGCTCCCTGGTCCCCCACATGCCCTGTGCTGTAGGGTTTCTCCCACTTCATGCACCACGGGCACAGCTGGAGGAGCTTGGCACTGATATGCCCACATGCAGTGTTGCATGTCCCCTGGTGTTTTGGGGCAGATCCCTCTGGCACAGCTTAGGGATCCCCTAGAAAGTGCGGGATTCTTTGGCTCCTCTTGGTGCACCCAAGATGTGGTCTTTTCTGGAGGCTTTGGTCTGATTTGAATAGCAGAGGACATTCTGTGGGAATGCTGGATCCAGTACTGGTGGGTTGCTGAAAATACCTAGAGCTGTATCTCTGTCAATGGGGAGAACACAAAACTGCCGGGAATAGTAATGACACAAATTTAGGCTGAGGTGTAGAAAACATTGAGTCAGGCAAAGTGCCCGTCCCTTCTCCCTGCTCCTCTGATCACCCACTGCAGGTAGATTGGGTGAAGTGGGGCACTGATGGAAGCTTCAGCTCCTGAACATGTCTGGGGTGGCTGAGAAGTGTTCAGTGCTGGGCTTTGAGTAGAGGCAACAGCAGGGCAAAGGGCTCACTTGCTAGGAGCAGACCAGGAGATGTCAAATACTCACTCATAACCTGCTCTCATTTGATAGGAGCGGGACAATCCCCGGACCTGAGTCATTTAAAAGCACTCTGGATGCTTTATTTCTTCTCTGTCCCTTCTGTGGGATGACTTTAAACAGCCAACAGAAAGTCCAGGTGCATCCATAGAGCTGGGAGCTCTTGTCTGGATTTAGGTACTCAAGAGTGCTTGCTGCAGGGTCTGTGGGTGGGCAGTAGACTGAAGACAACGTGTCTTCGGCTCTGTGCGTTTATGGGATCTCAAATATGTCTATTTAGGATATAAATGTAATGGGTGAAGTTGTGTTCCATTGGAAGTGCAAGGGCATTTCTTATTCTTTCCATCAAAAGCGAGTGAAGGAGTCGACAGAATAGAATGTGGTTAAAGCAGCAGCCTTGATGTTTTCCCCCCGAGCCTGCTTTTGAGTCTCCTGACCTTTCCTTCTCTGCAGTCACTCGGGAAATACTTTCCATTGTAACTAATCTAGTCCCAGTTCCATCTTTAAAGGTTGGACTCGATGCATGAATCTGCTCCCCAGTTGAGTCCCAAGCAGATGTTCAGCTTGATCAAGATGGTGACAAGAAAATAAGCCTGTCCCTTCCATTGAGCCAATGTTGGCTGCATCGGTCTCACCCAAAATGATGCAAGGAGAGTCATGTCTCTTGGCCCCTGTAGTAATCCAGTCAATTTGTGCTTGTCCTGCTGGATAGAGGAGGAAGTTTCTCTGCTTGTCTCCTCTTAGGCTGGCAATGTGTTAAGTGGAATGGACAGCCATTGTTGCCATTGGTGGGAAAGGCTCTTCATCTGGAGCCCAAACCAGTCTGTTCTTCCATGGGACCACTTGGAGGTAGTTGGGCTGACATTTCTAGCTGTCAACATCTCCAGTACTCATTTGTCAGCTCTTCCCTCATGTCACTGTTATCCAGCCCTGCTTCCTCCAAGGTTTTGTCTGAGGGGTTGTGCAGAGAGGTGGCAGCAGCTCTGAGCCTCAGGAGGCTTTAAAGGTGATGTGTCCTGATGGTCCCAGGACTGATTTCTCCTTGGTGCCTTGCCATGGAGGCGTGTGGTTTTCTCATGGCTGTTATTGCTCAGGATTGGATACTGCTGTGGTGTACTTTCACCACCTCCAAACTTGGTTTGGCTCTGACATGCTTGCGAGCAGTTCAGTTGTGCTGGAATCAGTTGTCTGACCTCTGGCTCCAGAGGGATTACCATAGGCCTGGGCTTCTGAGCAAAAATCCGCCTGCTTGCCCATGATGACAGCACAAGGGCAGGCTGCCTGCCTTGGGGGAAGAGCTGTCTGCAGCACACTGCTTCCTCCCCTCTCTGGGATCTCCCCTGCTGCAGCGGGTTTAGCTGAGCCTGGTGAAGGGCGCAAGGCTCCCATGGAAAGAAGAGTGGTAACTGCAACATGGTTCTTGCCTCCCTTTGGTAGGAAGGAGCTGTGCTTTGGAGAAGAGCCTGGAGGAATGAGTTGTGCATCTTATTCCTAAGATCTGCCTGGGAGGCTTTTGGTTGCAGGCAGGAGAACCAGTGTGGCTTTGACACCCTGCTGCTGGGGCTGCAGCTTGTGGGGAGCTGGGTGCCTGCCTAGTGCAGCATCCATCCCTCCCGCTCTGGGCAGATGCTCTTACTGCCAAGAACATAGACAGATTCCTGTTAGTTGGTAGCTGCTGTGCTGTGATTGTACTTCACATCTCCTGTAGAACAGGACTCCCATCAGCAGACCCATGCCTCAGCTGTGTTCAGGGGAAAGGCTTTCTTCCCAAGAGCGCTTGGCTTTCTTTTTCTCTCTTCCTACCACGCTGTATAGGGAGGGAAGAAATTGCCCCTCTGCCTACAGCGAGGAGATGGCCACCACCTCACTAGTCATACCCCGAGGCACCCTGGTACGTGAGTCCCCATTGCAGCACAGTGAGGTGCTCTGTGGCCCTTGTTGAACACAACTCCTCACAACGGACATGAGTGATGTCGGTGTAGGTGCAGTGTGGGGTTGGTCCACACGTACTGCTGAGGTTTGTGTGTCCAGAGGTGACTCTGCTCTGTGCTTTCTGAGCTCTGGGCAGCCTGAATCTGTAATGACTCAAAGAAACAGAGCTCCTGAGTGGCTGTGCCAGGCTGTGCTGGCAAACCAGACATGGTTATTGACCACAGCCACTGACCTTCCTGCCCTGGCAGCATGGCGAGCAGGGGAGGCTGTGCCCTCACAGCTTAAGCTGCCTTGTAGTGGATGTATATGGCTGATCTGTGATCCATACTCCTTCCATCATTACTCTGCAATGGTGGTGGGAATTTCACGGTGAGGGGTTGTTGGGAATAGTGTCATTTCTTAAACTATGGCAGCAAAATCCCTGGTGCTTGTCTGTCAAAGACCTGAGGGCAGTTTGGGCAGTGCCTTGTGGCTGCAGGATGATGCCTCAAACCCAGAGTGTGGGCACTGTCCTGGGGAGGAAGAGTCTCTTCCCTGGGGTGTTTCTGCAGCTCTCAAAGTGTTTGTGGAGTGAAGCTCTTCAAAGAGATCAGCTCCAGCAAGGAGAGGTGGCGAGAGAGAAAGCTGCTGACATCAACGTGCCTCTTCTGCTCATGCTCCAGGCCTGAATTTCAGCAGACAACAGGCTCTGGCTGAAGGGAAGGGGATGGGATTATGAAGTGTTACTGGCCCGAGGAGCCTGACAGGAATGTTGTAGGGGGAGACATGGGACCCATCCCTCTGCTTGCAGCTGAGCCAAGCGGCCCCAAACCCACTGCCTCCTGACCCTGGAGGCAGGATGTAGCTCTGGCTGCATGCGTAAGGTGGAAATGTCTCCTGAATTCACCCTTCTTTATCTCTCCTGCAGTGCCTGGAGAAGTTTCCTGTGATCCAGCACTTTAAGTTCGGCAGCCTGCTCCCCATCCAGCCTGTGACGTCCTAAGGAGGCCGCAGGAGGAGCTGAGGCAGCGGAGGCATAGCGCGGCGCTCTTCCTCCTCCCCTCACCCCCTCCTCCTCACCGTGCCCGTCACACGCAGCCCATTCATTCCTGCACATCCTCATCAGCAACCACAGATCCAAAGCACTCGCTGGCCTTGCATGGGAGATGGGACACGGAGCAGCTCCTCCTGCACGTCCCCAGCACATGGATGTGTCACCAGCGCCTAAGCCAGGGCTGTGCTTCGCTCTGCTGCGCCCGCGGGCAGCGTGGGTGCTGCGAATGGGGTTTGAGTAGGGGCTGCCTTGTAGCAAAGACCCTCTGCTTCTCATGGCAGGAGGGAGGGGGTGCGGGGGGGAGGAAGGCACGTGTGTATGTGTCGGGCAGTGGTAACTGCTCTTTCCCTTTTGAATTTCATTGAAGTTTCCTGTTGCTGTTTGGTTTGGGAAACCACTGCGAGGGGCGAGGTGTGAGCCTGCGCGTGTCTGTACGCAGCCACCTCTGCTTGCACGGGGAGGGCTGAAATGGGTAAAGGAAGTGGTAGGGAATGTCTGTGGGTTGCTGGAAGCCCGGAGTTCAGCTTTCCCTTTTTCTGGAGAATGAAAGCCCCCTCCCTGCATCTCTTCTGCGAGGTTCCCTGGGTCTTTCTTTCCCACCACCGCCTCTTCTCTTGGGTGAAGCTGGGAATCTCTTCTGGGCCGTGAGGGGCTGAGCTGGCTCTGGAGCCAGAGACAAGTTCCCTGCGGGACCCGGCTCTGTGAGAACAGCTGTGCAAAGACACTGCTGAGCCTCCCTCTTAACGGGCACAAAACCTCACACGTTCACAACATTCATCACTGGGTCCAGCCTGCTCTCTGTACTCCGTTTCCTCCTCTGTGCTTTGCTGCCCCGGGGCTGGGCTGGCCTCAGTGGCACGAAGTGACTGTGGTTGCAACTGCTTGGTCATAAACTGTAGTGACAGCCCCAGAGCAAAGGGATTTCCCCTCGAAGCAGCATGTTTCCCAGCTCTTTTAGGGCGGCATCCCCAGAGCAGAGGCAGCATGAGGGAGCAAGCATGCAGCTTTACATGCATTTATATACTTAGGCTGAAACAAAAGCATAAAATAGCCTGGGGTAGCAGGTTATACCTGGAGAAAGCTCTTTCCCTTTGTCATTCCCTGCTGGTGTTGCTGTGCTGGACCTTGGGAAGAGGGATCACACTTCCAGTGCCAACAGCAGCAGCATCTCAAAAGGCAGGTCAATGGATGGAGATGCGGTTCAGATCATTCCAGCAGCATCATTTAGGGGGCAGGAACAGCTTGTGCTGGGTTTGAGATGAGCTGGTGTGGATTGACCAAGGTGTTCCATAGCTTTGCAGCTGGAGAGAGGATGTTTCTTCCGGGGGCTCCCAGGCTGGGAGTGGGGGACACGGGGCTCTGGTGTGGTGTTTGCAGCAGGGATCCTTTCCCTGGCAGTCCCACAGGGCAGGGAGGGATCAGTGGGGCCCAGTTTGTACTTTATTCACTATTTTCTTTTTGTCAGACCTGCTCGCTCCTCTTGTAAAGGTTCTTGGGGGAGGGAGAGCAAGAAAAGAGTCTAAACAGAGGCAGTGAAATGCAGGTGTCTGCAGAGCTAAAGCAGAGCTCTCCAGCACTGCTACTGTCCCGTCTGCTTCTGCCCTGGCCAGGGACAAAGATCTTTTGACCTACTGAAACAACCCTATAAACTTGCATTTGGAATGAAACTGGAAGACTGGGGTTAAGTCGTGTTTTACTCCTTAATGGGATGCGTATTTTGTGTCGGCTTTCCAAACGGATCCATTCCTGATGCGGTGCTGGTGGTCAGTGTGCTTGCTGGGACCCAATGGGTCCATCTCCAGAGGAGCAGTTTAGTGCCAGGAATGGGACGACAGGCATTTCCATGCTGCGTGGCTTTTGGCAATGTCACCATGCTTGAAGTGGCTCTGCAGCATCTGGCTGGCAGTGGCTGAGCTAGAACCCATGGTTTCCCGAAGCTACCCAAGGTCAGGAGCGCATCTCTCCAGTCATCCCATGGAAATGGGGCTTCCATGCAAAAGGATGGGTAGAAAACGTTGACATCCATGCATGGGAGGGACACCAAGAGCATGACACACAGCACCAAAACCGGGTGGGGAGGTGCTTCCTTCCCCTGCAGCTGCAGCCTCTGCTCCCTGGGGACGGTGTCCCTGCACTGGGGACCTGCTGAGGAGGATGCTCACGTTGAGCTCTGTGTTTCTTGCTTGCCTGAGTCTGCACATGTGTCCTGCTTAGGGGGTTTTTGGACTTGAAACAGCCAATTCTTGTCTGAGTCTTACGTCCCACGTGGGATGAGCCCCTGTTGCGTGGCAGTCGGCTGCTTGCCTTCCTCTGCTGGTGCTCAGGGCTCTGCTCCTCTGCTGGTGG
The DNA here is from genome assembly GCA_025447955.1 of Psilopsiagon aurifrons. Taxonomy (NCBI): domain Eukaryota; kingdom Metazoa; phylum Chordata; class Aves; order Psittaciformes; family Psittacidae; genus Psilopsiagon; species Psilopsiagon aurifrons. Next base: position 6,123 of record JAOEHY010037312.1, read on the forward strand.
CTCCACACACGGGCAGCTCCTCCACATCCTGCGCCACTGTGGTTTGGATTCAAGTCCCTGTATTTTGCACTGGTGACTGTGTTGGTCTCCCCCAGACCAGGGGTTGCTCCCGCTTTGGGAGCAGAGCCACCGTGGCCTGAGCCTTCGGCACAGGGAAGAGGCACTTGCTGTGTTGGTGGTTTATCTCTTGCTTGCACCAAAATTGACTTATTTAACTGCATGAAGTGAGTGTATCATCTGTCTGCGTCTCCTTCCCGTGTCTTTCTGTCATAGGTATGTTTATTTAACACTTGCTGTGTCCAACCCCCTCTGTCCCAGCTTGGATTTGGCAGGTAGGTGATGCGTGAAGCCTGTTCCCAGGCCAGCAAATACCTTGAAGATCAAAGACTTTGGTAGCCAAAGGATGTTTGAGCTTTGTTTGTGAAGCAGGGGGGAGAACTGGAACCTTTTTGCTTCAGCTGTTTCTCCTGTCCTGCTGTCGGGCCTGATTTGGAACTTCCAGCATCAGTTTAGTCAGCAGCTTTGTTGGATTCCTGTAGGGAATCATACCTGGACCTTCTCAGGGTTGCTTGGAGTGAATATAGATGTGCTTAGCAAATGCTAGTGTTCTTGTCTCTGGGTTATATCTTCTCCATCAACACAGGCCAACTGTGTGAGTGCGTGTTGCTAAAAGCAGCAGCGGCGTGGAGGGATGGATGGTGAGCAGGAATATCCTCTTGGATCATAGATGTTTATGAAGGCACTTGAATTCATCTTGAACACGTCCCTTGGTGACCGTGACGTATGGAGAAGGGGAAGCAGATGCGGTGTGGGTTTCTCACCATCTTCCCCCTCAGCCCAACTGACCAAGCCAGGCTTTTAAGCTCAGTTTTCCCAGCTGGAACCTTCGGGGTTGCCATTCTTTGGGCGGTTCATGGTGTTATTCAACACTCTCTTCACATCCCTCCTTTACAAGTGATTGTTCGTGGCAGCCAGGAATAAATGAAGTAAGAGTGAAGAGAAGCATCCTTGTGCGGTGATGGTAGTGAAAGAATAGAACTGTTCCATGCCATTGTTGCTGCATTAACTTGTCCCTGGTGTGCAGCTCAGTTCCATTACGTAGTGCTGGGTTCCTGCTATGAAATAAACAAGTCCCCACTGCAGGACCAGCAGTTGTGGAGCAGCAAAACCTGAGCTGGCAGTTTCCAGGGTGCAGATGTGCTTTGTATCCCAAGGAACCCGTGTAGAACCGTGCAAGAACCCTGGATGCTGCACTGTGCCCATGGAACTATGTTGACTTCCTTCCTGAGAGAGCGAAGGAGGCAGAAATGGGTGGGAGAAGGTGGAATTGGTTGTTAAGGATAGCTGCTAACGTGGCCTGAACTCTCCTGCTGCCGATGTGCCAGTGGGAACCTTCTGTGATTGAGAAGCCCACAGGGATCTCATTGCTGCTTCAACAAGCAACTTCTCAGATGTAGAATTGAATGGGGCTTTTGGAGGTCATTTTGTAGTAGCCAAGAGGAGAGATCTTCATCCTCCAACGTTGCTTCCCCTTCAGTGGATGAGCACTCTTCCCATTGACATTGGAACAAGCTCCTTGAGCATCCTTGGGATGAACACCTCTTTCCCTGGACTGATCTGAGAATCATGCCAAACTCCAAACTAGGATGAGCCAAATAGAGAAAGGGCTGACCCACGACGAGCATCTTCAGCTTGGAGAGCTGCTCGTTGTGAAGAGCACGAGGCTGTGAGCAAGGCTTTGGAGGTTAGAGAAGGCTTTTGAGGAGGTGAAGTGGGTGCTTTTGCTTGCTATAAAAAGCCTGAGCTTGGGAATGTCTACATCGGCCGACTCTGTGCAGGGCATAAATGCAGTTGTTAAAATTGGAAGGAGTCACTCCCCATGTTCCCAGTTGCAGCTGTAACACAGATAATAAATAACATCAGAATCCCTATCAGGATTCGGGCTCCTCAGTGCTCGGTGCATGCACACCCATGGGAGCAGGATGGGGTCTTGTGGGAATGGCGCTGCAAGGCCTGGAGCCACTGGCACCAAGGGGTGTGTTTAGGTCCTCCTGAGCTCATACCTGCTGCTTTTTATAACAATAGATTGAGGATGTGGTCAAGGATTTGCTGAGCCTACAAACAGAGGCAGGAGAGAAGGCAGAGGAGCGGTTCCATATCAGTCCATCTGTTTCTAAGACATCAGGGAGAGATAAACCCCAGCAGACTGCACTGTCCAAATCAAGGTACCCAAATCCTCTATTTTGACATGAATTCCTTCTTAGTTTCATGTGTAGGAAGAGGGATTTGAGATGGTGAGGTCTATGATGCTGGAGCCCAGCCTTGATGAATGGTTGTGTAGCTGTAGAGCGCTTGATTTATGCAGAGTTAATGATGTACCCAGCACTGTGCTTCTGCAGCCTTGTGTAGACGCACACCACTTGGGTTTCAAGAGGTAATGCTGCTAGAGAGAATATTATGTTGTACTATCACTAAAAGAGCAAAGCATTCCAATGTTCCAAAGAGTCGATATGTCCTGTAATGGCTACGAGCTACATAAAACTGGCCGGTGTGGTGGTTAGAGAGGAATTCCAGCTAGATTATAAGATACTGGAGAGTGTTCGTTTATAGGGCACTGATGAAGCAACTGCTCTGCACAGGGTTTTACTTTTCCATGCTCAGAGCATATGCCTTTAAAAATATCAGTTCAGGTATTGCATCTCCCCTTTGCAAAAACTCCCTTGTAGGCAAGAATAAAACTTACAAAAAGGCCGTTACAGAGATCATCAGCTCTCTATTAGATCGCTTGGAATATGCTCCACGAGCACCTGAGTTTAGTCTCCGAATTACTGTGGAGGATTTGCCTGTATCTTGCTGATCCATCCACATTTTAATTTCCTCTGCACGGATACATATTGCAGGATGCTGGAAATCCCCAAGCCCACTGGAGCTGCAAGGCTGGATGTTTCATCCTGTAACACCAATAAAATGTTAATGCATACTAATAGCAACAGCAAAGGGGTTTATGGAGCGAGCTTGGAAGTGTTTTATAATTGCCGGGGTCTCTGTGTCACAGAGAATTTGGGGTTAGAGTGATCAAGTGTTGCACTTTGTCAACACAGGAGAAGAAAACCCCTCAAATATACCCTGAAAGTACTAATTTTTATAATTAAAGGGGGAAGATGGGAGATGAGGCCCTGGGGAGAGACTCAAACACAAATCGCATATACATGAGAGAGCTGCCCACTGGTTTGGATGGATTCAGATGTGGGTTCAGTTGCTGACCCCCAGTGTAACCTTCATGAAGGGCATTGCCTCAGTTTCCCACCTGCAGACCAGTAATAAAAGCGTTGTCCTGCTTTATAAACCCCAGAAATCTGGGCATGAGGCGACATAGATGCGTCAGGAACATGAAATCCCGGGAGCTGGGGGTGGCTTCTCCACGCATTGCAGCGTGTGGCTAGAGCATCTCATGACTTCGGCAGCTCCTCTTTCTGCTCAGCCCAGCCCGGTGGTATGGTCCTGCTTACTGCAGCCTGATATATTTATATATCTATAATATATATGTAATAGATATAGAGAAGAATTTGAAATTGGGGTCAGAGGGACCAGGTTTCTTCTATCCTTCAGCATTCCCATGTGGTTCTTGCTGGAGCTGTCACCCTTCGGTTGTGCCTGTCCTGAGCACACATCTCTGGCATGCTCCAATCGCTGCCTGTTGGTGTTGGAGGTCCATGGGACAATCAGATATCAATGGTGCTGTGGAGATCAGCCCCCAGTAGCAGGCCCACCCCAGGGACCACTGATTCCCCCTGGCTGGTGATCAGCTCCCCCGTTTCTCACGCTGGACCAGAGCTCGTGATCTCCATGGTTCATGGGCAGAAGCAAAGGGCCCGGATGACCACAGTGCTGCTTGTTTTACTGGACGTGCTCCAAAACCTGGGGCTTCTCCAGAGTCAACAGATCCCGAGCCAAGGTAAAAGCCAGAGGCATTGCCTAACCCCGCAGCACGGGAGGGCCGGGCTGCAGAAGCTCTGCATGTAAATGCTCCTTAAACAATGTTAGGCTGAGTTAATCCAGCGGTGGCTCCAGGGGGACAAACTGGAGGCTCAATCCTCGCCCTTATCTCTCCTCGTCAGCGAGCCAGAGGACCGATTCCTGTGCTACAGAGCCTGGGATGTTCCCAGCTTTGGGGACCTTTTAACCATGTTCTTGCCTCCGGTTCATAGGGGGTAGAAGAGCCAGGATGTTCGTGTTGCTGTGGGGACCATAGGCATGGCCTTTGCTGGGGGGAGATGGGTGATGGAGGAGAGCCTGGACACAGGGGTTGTCCTCTGGTCCTGAGAGTCCTCCTGGCTTTTGTGGCACTGTATGACCACATGCAAGGGGCTGCTTTGGCCCTGTATGGGCTCGTTCCACATCCCCACCTGAGCCATAGAATCACAGAATGGTTTGGGTTGGAAAGGACCTTAGGACCATCCAGTTCCAACCCCCTGCCACGGGCAGGGACGCCTCACACTAGACCATGTCACCCAACCTGGCCTTGAACACTGCCGGGGATGGAGCGTTTACCACTTCTTTGGGCACCCTTTGCCAGTGTCTCAGCACCCTCACAGGGAAGAACTTCTCCCTTATATCCAACCTGAACTTCTGTTTCAGTTTAAACCCATTCCCCTTTGTCCTATTGCTACAGCCCCTGATGAAAACTCTTTCTTTTGCCTTACACTGGCATGGGGCAAAGCCTCTCACTTCTCTCACTTAGAGAACCATGTCGTGGTTCAGCCCTTTCTCTATTTGGCTCATCCTAGTTTGGGGCCGGTGTTGCCTCTCCACCACCAAAGCAAAGGAAACAGGGGGTTGCTGAATCAGCAGTCCCTGAGCTCTGCATCCACCTCTGTGCTGGGGGGAGCCCATGGAGTATCCCTGGATGCTGAGCATTCCATTTGTACAGGGTTTAGGAGCAGATTTCTCTTTGGAGTGTGCAGCCCCGAACGCATGGGCATGAACATGGACATGGGCATGGGCATGGGCATGGGCAGGACACATTCCAGGGGTGTTCTACTCATCCTCCCCAGGAGCAGAGGGAGCAGCGCAGGGCAGTGGGATGGGTGAGGAGGAGGGAAAGAACTGTGCAGGATTCCATCAGGGAGCTTGAAAGGAGGAGATTTGGTGAGCAAACAGTCGGCTCCCGGAGCAGAACTTCCCCATCTCCAATTTCAGCATTCCCTTCACATCAACATCCACTTTCATGTTGTAAAACGTGGAGGGAAAAGGGAGGAAGGGAAGCAGCTTCACGTGTTTCCATGCAAAGGCCTCATTTTGGTGAAGGAAAAGGGGGGGAAAGCGCATCTTCAGTGGGAATTCAGGAAAACCAAGGTCCCAAATGGAGATGTAGACACGCAGGGACCTGAGGCAGGGGTGGCTGCTCGGGGCTGGGGCACGAAGCAGACGCTGGAGTCCAGCCCCAACCTTTAGAGATGTGTTTGCTTTACCCTGCCTGGGGAGAATGGAAGTGGGTTTGGTTGGGATGTGCCTCTGTTTTCATGCTGCAGCCACTGCCCTTTTCCCACATCAGAAAGGTGGGAACAGGGGCAGAGTGATGATCTTAACTGCGTTGATTCTTTGAGTCTATTCTATGATTCTGTTCTATGAATCTGCTGCACTCCAATGTGGGTGAGTGCCATGAGTTGGACACAACAGGAGCGGGGGGAAAACGCTCCCCTCCCATCCGTGGGTCCGGTCTGAGGGGGAGCTGCAGCCTGAAGGGGCAGCATCAGTCCCGTAAGAGCAGCTGGAGTTGGGGAGCAGGGGCACAGCAGCATCCCAGGCAGCTTGTGGGGTTTTCATCCCCCGGGAAAGCCCTTTCCCTTCCTCTCTGGGCAGCACTCATAGGGTTAAGGCTCTGCATCACCCCACAGGTGTGGGTCGGTGCCCTTGATGATGGGGCCGGAGGTGAGGATAAGAGCAAGGTTTGGGGGGGTTCTTCCTTTTTGTGCTACTCTGCAGGACATGGACTGAGTTGGTGCCTCCCTGAGGAAGAGGAGCCAGGGCACTTCTGCCTTTGGGCTTGGCTGGCTCCTCTCTATGCCAACCTCCAAGTGCGCTGGATGCTCTCCTGGATGAGCCTGTGGCTCCCTTACCTGCCCAGCATGAAAACCCTATGGAGGGGTTTCACAAAGTGCCTTTGTCTTAGGGAGCAGCTGGAGAAGCGTTTGTCCTCCAAGGGCCCCAGCCACCAGTGCTGCCCCAGCTCTTCCTGCAAGGGAAGCAGGATGGTCGCAGGGAGCGAGAGCAGGTGAGCCCATTGCTGGACTGTGGATTTTCCTTGGCTGAGCTCTGTTAGTCCCAATGTGGAGATGTTTTCCCATGGTTTTCCCCCTTTCCCAGGTTGGGGTCAGCAGGTCCATCCCTGGAGACCCTTAGTTGGGGGTATGCGGTGGGAAGGTGGCTGAGGGGGTCTGTGCACCCCTGTTTGCTGCAGGGATCTGCCCACGCTTGTGTCTGTGCTATCAGCAAACCCCAATGCACCCGGTGCGGGCATCTTAGGATGCCTGGAGGAGGTTACTGCTTCTCCTACTACACAACGGAGCTCCTGGTGCATGGATGGAGGCAGCGATGCGCTGCTGAGGTGTTTGCTTTGTGCTTGGTTCCCGCTGCTTCTCTGCAAAGTGCTTTTTGCTGTCATTGTTGTGTTGGTTTTGCTGTTGGATGCAGGGGCAGCATCTTCAGTCACACCACAGCCTCCTCTTAACTTCCCCACCGCGTGCTGCCAAACCCAGGGTAGGCTTAACTGGAGGAGCAACATGAATCATGGCATCTATAAGCAGGCTATAGAAAGGCCAAGTGGGAATGATTACTGCTCAGATACTGATTGCCCCGACCAAGCCCAACTCGTCCAACACCCCCTGAATGGGAGCAGCCTCTTCACAGTGTTGCTGTTGCCACAATAGGTCTCCTACTGCTCTCTGTGCAGGGGACTCCTCCAAGCATCTGCTAACGCGTGCGTGTCCCCAGATATGCCTGTGCTTGCTCATGTCTGGGGAGGTGAGAGGGGAGGGATCTGGTGGGTTGAAGGGGGCCAGATCCTGCACGGGGGTCAGCAGAGGTGTTCTGCTTTGGGCTGGGTGCAGATTGTTCTCGGCTCTCATGGTTTAGAACGGAGCAGCTCCATTGGTGCCTGGGAACCAGTGCCTGGTTCATGGTGCGAGGGTGGGTTTTACTTGGGGAAGGTTGGAGGCACGGACAGAGCTGAGAGGGGTCAGCTCCATCACTGTGCCCATCCTTGTCCCCCCCGGCACACAGGTTGGGTGTGCAGTGGTGTCCTCTCCAGGCTGACCCTCTCCTCTGGCTGTTGGCTTTGGTACTGGATTTGATGTACGAGTCCCTAATGCCTCATCTGAGCCCTCCAAATGCCCGTGGCGTGTTGCTGGTGCTGGGCAGAGCCGCTGACCCTCTGCTGTCAGTGAGTCCCGCTCAGCCCTGTCATTGCCCCTGGGTCAGGGGGATAAATGGAGAGCAGGATCCGACCCTCCCAGGCTGGATCAGGCACTTGCACCACTTCTGGTTGAGGTCCTGCTTCTGCTACCGGGGACAGCATCTTCCCCCTGGGCAGGGTGACTCTTCCCCCAGACCAAAGGGTATCAGTGGGGTGACACTGAGGACACCCCAAAACCAGGGTCTGCCCATGGAGAGTGGTTTTGATGGTGAAGGGAGGGCTGCAGCTCTCCTGTGACTGGTGATGTGTGAACAGAGATGCCATGGGCACCTCTTGGTTTGCCCCATCTCCCACCTCCCAGCTTTGTGCCAGCCAAACCCCCCCACAGACCCCCTCAGTGCTTTGCTCCGGGGCTGCCAGGCACAGAATCCTGGTGATGCCCATTCCCCCACAGCCGAGGCACAGGAGGACATGGAAGGATTTTGGGGTCAAACCCTTCAGCATCAGTGATGTCGGGCAGCACTGGGACAGTTGAACCGTGCTGGGGGCGGATCTGGGATGGGGATGGGCAGGAACTTGGGAGCAGAGCTCAGGGCTGGGCTGGGGGGGTCTGGTCTTTGGGTCCTCCACCCTGCTCCAGCCCTTGTGCTGAGCATCTCCCACTGGAGGCAGGGACTGAAGGGATGTGGGGCTGAGGCAGAGCCCCCTCCCCTGGCAGCACCCAGGGGCGTCAGCCGAGTTGGGAAGGGATCAAAACATTTTGTGCTTGAGAGATGAGGAGCGAGAGTGAGGATGGGCTTATGTTGGGGGTGCAACCTTCCCCTGTCACCTCCCTTCCAGCCTAAATGCTTCTGCCATCATGATTAATTTATCAGATACTTATGAATATGCAGATGAGGCTCTGGTTTCCAGGCTCTGCTTTCAAGAGGAGGCTGTGTGTGTGTGATGGGCTCTCTGCTGCTGCCGCCTTCGTAAGGAGAGAAATGTCATGTACCAGGGTTTGAAATAAATAGAGAACCGCGGGGCCGGGAGCGCCCGAGTCCTCGCGGCTCCGTGGAGCTGCGGGATCAGCGCGTTCCTCACTGTCAGGGGATACCCGTCCATATGCCCCCCATTTCTCCCTCACCCCATATGGGTCCTGGGGATGTAAAAGGTATCTTTACCCATTCCAGCCTTTAAAACCTTGACTGAGCCCCAGAAACTTCCACTCTGAGCAGGGGTGAGGGCTGGTTCCCCCCCAGAAAGGGGAGGTTTGGAGGGATGGGGGTCCCGGGGGGGGGGTGTATGTGAGTTCT